>JAGDQP010005510.1:0-44886 GCA_022664845.1 Lepisma saccharinum | reverse complement strand
CTTGTTTCTTTCTCTCTCTCTCTCTCTCTCTCTCTCTCTCTCTCTCTCCCTCCCTCCCTCCCTCCCTCCCTCCCTCTCTCCCTCCTTGTATAGTAACGTTCTCAAACTGTTATATTTTTTACAGCCTGAACACCTGTTACATCCTTCTGCGGTAAGCAAACTTCAGCCGTTGGACTTTGATTTTGATTTGGCTACTACGTTGCCGGAAATCACTCCCAATTACAAGCCTTTGCCTAAGTATATTCCACCGGATTCACCGCCCCGGAAGAAGAAAATGATGACTGAGGAAGAAGCTTTATGTCAAGTGATGTCTACGAAGAATCAAAGGTAATATTAAAATATCCAGTAAGTTAATTTGTTGTGTTCATATTCTACGCGTCCTTCGCTTAGGCGTATAGGTATTTATCTGAATCACTAAATACGTAATGGCATAATTGTTTGCCATTGAAATGCCAAGGAGAATTTGTATTTTCAGTGTTTCTTTCACCTGAGCCAGGGGAAGGGGGTCACCCTTCCAGATCGTCAACCCCTCCCTCAACTTTGATATTTTTACTCTTAAAAGTCGGTAGAAATCCTGAGAAACTACTTATGCTCCCTAACATTGGTTACCCCCAAACTAAAAGTCCTGACTGGTGGTAGGTGTTCTACCCGGAGGCAAGTTTACTATCCGAAGGTCCCTGGACAGAACCAGGTGTATTGATGTTGGTTTGCCGTTAGTTTCTATTAACTTCCAAACAATTTATAGTACAAAACAAATCATTATTTGTAACCTTGATATTGACTCGAGACTAATTACAAGCAGCAATCTTTACTACTCATCCTTAGGTAAACGGAGCCGCGCTGTAGCTCAGTGGAAGAGCGTTGGCGTAGAATTCGGGAGGTCATACGTTCGATCCCAGCGCCTGACCACCCTGATTGAGGTTTTTCCTCAATCACACCAGGCAAATGCCTGGATGGCTCATTTAAGATGGGTTCTGGCCGACACTTTCCCGAATCCTTTCCCCTCCCCTAGCCCGGTTGGAGCCTTAGATGCCTAAAGGCAATAAATAAAATTCAAATTCATCCTTGTGTGACAGTCTTGTCAGTTAACATCGCTTTAGTTTATATAATGTATTATTTTTACTCGGATTTGGTTACTTTCAATCGGAGTAGAAGCAATATTTTTCTTTCTTATTTAGCTCAAAATAAGGTAAAACATATATATTCTAATAATAAAATATATTAGTATTAGAAATTTTTAATGGTATTTGTAGTCTATAACAGTATTTTATGTAAGTTTGTGTGGTTGATGCAATGACAGATCTAATGAGGAGGCACCTTCCCCTCACTCTCAAGGGAAAATATTTGTTTAAAAAATAGCATTATTTCAACAATTTAGCTCAAAGAAAGCTTCGATCTGTGTTCTGACAGATCTAATTTGTTTAGAAATATCAACTTTTGGGGATACCGAATTTATATTCCATGATAAAACGTAGCAATAAGCAGGGATATAGGATACATTTATGTACTTAAAATCCTATTCTTGAAACCTACGCCCCCCCTCCCTCACGAAAATCCTAGATCCGCCTCTTGCGTTGATGTAGGTTTTAGATTAGCTTATGTTATTATGTTAGGTTTGGAAACATGGGATAAGATTTGTAGGTTTGATATAAGATTTGTACACTTTTGTCTCAGTGTGGTGGTCTTTATCTTCACTTGTCCCACAGTTACTATCTATACTGCTAGTGGCCGGTACATCCTAAATCCCAAGAGTGCATGCTACACCTCTAATGTTATATGCATCCTAACCTGCAAGTTCTGTGATGCCTTTTATGTGGGGGAAACAGGTGGTGCTCTGAACATTCGTATTAATAACTGTCGCCACTTTTGCACTATCAACAAACCGGATGCCCCAGTCTCCTTACACACCCTGTCTCGCAACACCAATTTTGATCTATCTTTCCAGGTTGCCATAATATGCGTTTTCCCCCCTACGACCAGCACCTCAACACGCCGTCTGTGAGGGTGCCTTTATTCATGGCTTGAGCGCAAAAATGAAACCCGACCTTACCCTTCAATAACTCTAAACCTTCCGTTTGCTCAATATTTTCAACGCATTTCCTTCCACAATCCCCTCCTGAACTTACACGCTATTCCACAGTCCAAGTTCCAGCATGATCCGTCATCCGCTGCATGTCGCCACTGTCTCTTCAACCTTGTGTTTATTCTACACGTGCACATCATTTTCTCTATTCATGACTAAGAACCAATATTGGGCTTGAAAAATAGAAGTCTCTAATTACTCTGTGTATTTTTTTTAACTAATAAGGCAATGGTTTCATCTTCATGGCCGATAACCAGGCCATCTGGGCTTACTTCAGCGACCAATTTTTCTGTTAATTTTTTACAGTGTATCTACAAAAAGAACCCAGATTTAATCATTTCCTAAGATGATTCAGTCTTGGTCGGTGCATTGAATCCAAGCATTCGTCTATCCACGAAATTTTTGATCAAACCATGTATATTGTAATGTGTAATTAGTTCGATACATTGGATTAAACATTGTAATTTGAGTATTTTAAAAATTAAGCTAAAATATTTGGTAATGTTGATTGATTTATAATAGTTTTTCCCCCACTTTCTTTTCAGGACTAAAGTATTTTCTGGAAACAAATCCCTAGCTGATAAGTTTGTTCCTACGTTATATGATCTTTGCATTAGAGTACTTCAAGAAAATATTGACGGTAAGTGTACAATTAAATTTATGTGTCATTTACACGGTAACTTATGTTGCAATTATACACGGACTGTTTAGAATGGTTCCTTCGCCAGTCATGGAGAAAAATGTGTAAGCTACAACTTGTATTGGAAATTTTGATAGTCTTGATACAGTTCAACTTTCACGGCAACGTTTATCACAACGATGATGGGTTATTCCATATCAAATCATCCACAAAAAAAAGTGAAAATGTCACCACACCATTTTGATGAAACTTGGTATGGTTATAGAATTTCTGACGCTGATGCAAAAAATGTAAATTGTATTGAAATCGGTAGTGGGATTCAAAAGTTTTGGAGGTTCAAAATTATGGCAAAACTCCTGTTGCAATTTAAGTTTGAGGAAAGATGTATTTCGGTTTAAAAAAAAAAAATTAAAAAAAAATGTCCGTGTCGGATTGGATTGAACTTCAGTGACATATGTTTTATTTTTTATAAGTACCTATGTTGTACCCCAATACATTGGCACTGTTTCGAGAAAATCCCTCCTACAGTTTTCTCCATGGAATTTTTATTATAGAGTGAGGTGGGATCAGAAATTTGGGTGTGTATCGCTTTTTTAAGTTGCCTCTGTACCCCTGTTGCAATTCTTGTGAGGTAGGAAATGATGCCTCGTTTTATTTGTTATATACCACAGAATGATATGGTATGGACCAATTAGGGGTACCTGGCACAGAACTAGGAAGAAAAATCCTTTCAAAAGGGGATTTTTGTGAACAATTACTTTTATTGTGATTTTGGCGTTCCTGCCGCCGTAATAGACACTTTAAATAGACATGAAAAAAAATCATATCTGTACTGGATTCACTAGTATCACTAATGGCACCATAATCCACTGGACCGAGCGAACTTTCCGCATCTTTATCACTTTGCGAACAACATACACTTAATTTCATTGTCATCCACTGTGCCAATTTTCACTCAAAACAAAATGCAGTAGCAGACGACAAAGAATAGCAGTTTACAGCTTCAAATTCACAATTCAGAACCATCTTTAGGAGAAACTTAAACTACCACTCGAGTTCCCATGACGTCATTTCCCCGCGTTTCACTTCAATGCAATATACGGGCGTAACATTCAACGGGTTAACCACTGCTTTTGCGTGGTTACTTTTCATCACATTCTCCGTACGTTTTCCAGGAGTTTCTTGCAAACATCCTCTCGCCGCTGTGCTTGAATTGGGGTCAATCCGGGAGGTACTAGATCTCTCTTGCTATCCGCCGAGTGCCGGTGGTCAGATTTGCCTCTATGATTTAGCGCACGGCCTCAGAACCCACGGTTTTTAGCCTACCTGACGGCTCATCGTCGACGTTTTTGCAACCAAAGCGAAATTTCTTGAACCATCTAGCTGCTGTGTTATGATCAACTGCAGCTTCACCTTTCGCACTACACATGTTTCGAGTTCCTTCTGCTGCGTTATACCCGGTTCGAAATCGTACAGCTAAAGTTCCCGAGTTAGACAATGTTGCATGTTAATTTTTCCCTGTCACTTCACACGCAGAACATCATTTAAAAGTACCAGCTACCAAGAAGGTAACCCGTTCCAACGGAAAGCTTCGACGCCTTGAACGGCTTTGGTCACGTGACATACGCGCCCCAGATGATGAAGTTAAGTAAATATTGCAAATCTTTTGACTCACCTTCGTATATTAAATAAATACTGACATTTTTTGTTAAAATGATGCTTTTTGTCTTAAACGTGATCAGCACTCTCGGAAACACACAAAACGGCACCTCACATGGCTATACAATGCATTTGCAATAAGCACTATTCTTGAGATCGTGTACTCAAAGATGGCATCAATATCTAAAATGGCCGCTCGCAAAGACCATCACGCAACTTTTTCTTCATTACTAGACCATTAGCATCAAGCTCCAAATGAGTGATTCTCTGGTAAATACAGAACCATACGTCGCAAATGGACTAATATTTAAAAGATATTTTGGATATTAAATTGTTCTGATCAGTCAATATAGATAGGGGACGAGATGAACTACAAAACAACACCGATGCCTTAGTAGAAGCGTGCGATGAGATAGGTCTATAGGTAAACATAAATAAAACAAAATACATGGTAACATACCGAAACACATGGAATGAAGGAAATAAACATAAGAATTAGGGATGAGGTCATAGAGAAAGTAAACAAATTTAAATACTTGGGAGCATACGTAACAAGAAAAATTAGATCACGAAAGAAATAAAAAGTCGCTTAGTATCGAGGAACGCATGTTTCTATTCAGTCCAAAAACTTCTAACATCGCGATTAATATCAAGGAAATTGAAATTAAAAATATACAGAACGGTTATTCTGCCGGTAATACTTTACGGTTGCGAAAGTTGGAGTACGATCCTAGCAGATGAACATAAATTACGTGTATTTGAAACTAAGGTTTTGAGAAAGATATACGGGCCGAAACGCGGCGAGATGACTGGAGAGTTGAGGAGACTGCAGAATGAAGAACTCCACGGACTGTACGATTCAACCAGATGTTGTAAAAATAATGAAATCGCGACGACTAAGGTGGGCAGGCCATGTAGCTTGGATAGGGAAAAAACGAAGAACTTAATTCCGAAAAAAAAAAGCATTGGCATGACACTGGGTTTCCACACAATAGCTGACAACTCTGATAAACTTTAATGCTCGTCTGTGGCTTAAAAATTGCTCTGCACCAAAATATTGTTTGAATTAATTTAAGCCCTGCAGGCAACTGTTGGGTAATGCCGAATGTTTGATGATTGGAAGAATTGATGGAATGAAGAATGTGGGAGGAAACGGGAGAACCTCGAGAAAACCCACGCACAGTGTTTGTCCACCACAAAGCCAAGATCGAACCGAGGACCCCACGCACAAGAGGTGAGCTCTCTACCAATGAGCAACCGTGGTCCAGCAAAATGCTGTGTTTTAAAATTGATGAAACCCATCGTGCATTAGATACCAGTATTGATATTTTTTTGGGGGGAGGGGTAATGCCTCTGTACTTCTATTTCATTTCTTTGTTTTACCATCCTTGAAAGAGTACTTCGAGTGCTTGTAATACACGAATAATAAAGCAAACCACGAGATCATGTGCGATAACTTGAGTAAGAATGCTTGAATCAAAGTTCTGGCTAGAATGAGTAGCCTAAGACACAGTAATTGTGAATTAAATTGTCTTTAAAAGCTTTCTTGATTTGCATTGAAAAAAAAAATCATTGGGCATTACTTTCTGCTCGACCCTCGTAAATGTTTACACAGTCAGCTCCACAAGTTGGTACCCAGTCGTAAAATTTCTTCTTCGAATAAAATTGGAACGAATTGATCGATTTGAGTACGGTTATCTATAACGTAAACAGAATGTGATTTTCTGTCAGTTATAAAAACTGTACTCGAATCGGTCTCTCCATTCGAAAGTTATTTGGAGAAGACTGGCTACAAAGGTTCGACGCCCACTGACCTTGATTTGTGCAGTAAATTCTGTTGTATATTGTGTTTTATGTTGTTGCTCTTTCGTATTTCAGCTCTTGAATACACTGGAGGAGTCCCATATGATCTGTTGAAACCAGTGTTAGAAAGAGCCACATCAGAACAATTATTTACGTTGGAAGATTATAACCCGTACTTGATCGAGGACACGGATGACCTTTGGAAGTTCCACTGCAGGAAGGACTTCCGCTCTAAGGAAAGACAAGAACTGGAATCGTGGAGGGAAATGTATTTGGTAAGTTCATGTTCTGTTATTGCGGAGGTTGGTTTACGTATTAGAACGAGATAGCTTCGCAGATGGTAGACAAGAGCATTTCTCTATAGCAAAATAGCTTGGGGAAGTTTCAAGTAGTCAGAGTATTGTAACTGAGCATGGTGTTATTGGAGGTACATTTTTATTAGACATAATTACGTAATTTATGCCAGTATAATAAATATTTGATTCAGAAGTCGCAGTACAGCCTTGTATTGCATACAGGGAATGAAGCATTGTATTACACAAATGTGTATTGGTAGGGATGCGCTATATTTTGGAGTGCATGATCAACGTGGCCGCCATATTGGATAGAGGTCAGTTGTTTCAAATGGCAAGTGAGTCGTGAGACATATCATACAACACGAGAATGTTCACAGAAAGTCATTCCAGATGTCAGATTTGACCTACCTGTTAGGGTGTCTTGAGTTATTATCGCCACTGAAAATGTGCTGCTGAGTAAATGAAGGGAGGCTGCGTACCATCCAGACCGTGGCAGGTAAGCGCAATCTGATAAGTGGAATGATTTGCTGATGCGTAATGTGTCCTATGGAATGTCGTCCTATTCCTGTGCTTTGAACTGTACAAAATTGGTCTCTCTCTCACGCACACTGAACCCGATATGGACAACATTGACGAAAGCCAGGATCGTCCAGAGCTGCGACAACATCTCAGCGGATATGCTTCTGGGAGTGTCTCATGACTGTGACAGTTACCCCAATGTTTAAAATATAATTTAATATTTTTATGTTATTTAATTAATTTAAAGATTAATTTAATTAATTTTTTATTTAATGAAGATAAAAATTATTTAATTATATTTCCAATGTTAAATACTAATCTGTAATGTTAATAAGAAAATTTGAAATTGTGCTCAACAGATGGCAGCACTTAAGTGATTGAATTTTTGAAGTGAACAAATATTAATTATTAATGGATTTTAAAGTTAATGTTTTGTTTAAATTAATTTATCAATTATATTAATATAAACTAAGAAGCTTTATTCTGTTTAAACAAATATTTAAAGAGTTTTAACAAATTGTATATCTATAATCATGAATAATTTAGTCATTATGCAATGTAAATGTTGATACAAGGATTTCATTCAGTAACTGAACTTAAATTTGATGTAGTTATACATCATGGTCCTGCAATATGCAGTTTCTGGAGTCCGATGCTCCATGAATCTAATAAAATGAATATTCCCTTCCTCTCAGTATTTTTATTTAAATTCTTTTTCTCTTCGTTTAAAGTATACCCGTAAAGAGTGTGTAGCACGCCCGACCTACGCTGGGTGGAGCTGGGGTACTACTCCTAGTTTTAAATATTTTCGTGTGTTCCATTGTTCACAAAAAGGACCCTGAGAGACTATGAAGATGGATGCTTCAGGCGTCTGGATCACTGCTAACTTTCAGTGACGATAACTCCGACATCGTGACAAGCAGATCACATCTGACCAGTGGAATCACTTTCTGGGAACATTCTCGTGTTATTTGATACGTCACACGACCAACTTGCCATTTGAAACAATATCCTCCATCCAGTATGGCGGATTTCAAGATGGCGGCCACATTGCTCATGTACTCCCAAAATGGAGACCTCCCACACTATTCCACATTTGTGTACTACGAGGCTTCATTTCCTTGTTGGTTCGTGAGAGACAAGGCTGTACTGAGAAAAGCAGCAATATTTCGCAAAAGCGTGTTCAGATAATCGAGCAGATGGACAGAGAGGACTGGGTTAGGAAGCCGTCATATTGCTAGCTACTGCTGAGTAGCAGAGTGAATAGATACAAGGTAATTCAGAGCAAAGTGCGTTACTTTCGAGAGGTGATTCCTGACATCGAAACAAGTTTTTTTTTTTTTTTTTTTTTTTTTTTTAAGTTCTTATAAACATGGGTTAAACTCCGCTTCGTTTTGGAGATACAGCGTTTCCCACTTGTATTAATAATTCTCTATAAATCAGAAACGAAGCATTGAATGAAAATTTCGTGTGTGGAAATTTGTTTCTAGCAACACGTTAGATATCAGAAGTGAAAACACGATGTCAGTGTGCAAAAAAAGATTTGAGACTGGATTCATGACACCAAACCAAGAAAAAAGCTTCTCGGAAGAAATATTGAAACATGCGTAAGTTTCGGAGCTACAAGCGTTCGAAGTTAGGGCAGCAGCATCCCAAATGACGTCATATCTTGAAACAATGGCGTAATCGATGTCGGCTTAGCAACTCACACTCGAAGTAGTATCTGATGCAACTATTAAAGTAATGTTTGTGATTGAGAGAATGCCACATAGACAGGTTTTATTGTCAAAGATTTAAATGGTTGAATAGGGCACGCATAGAAATCTCCCTCGAAACTGCATTCGCCAGTCATAAACATAATTTAAATAGATTTTTCACGCATTAATTAATCACCTTGTTGGTTGTATTTCTGACAGCTCCTACTTGGCAAACACTTCAGTTGATTTCTGTGTAAGGGAATTCATATCTATTATTATAATCATTTGTTGAAGGCTTTTTATCTGTGATTCTTAGAAATTGGGAATCCCATGGATATTTGAGTTGATTTTTGGTAATGGAATCATTATTTTTAATTTGTAGCGGTGTGTGGAAGAGAGAGAAGCAAAGTTGAAAGCTTTAACCGAAAACATCGCCCAGAAGTCAAAGACCATGGCACTTCCTGTAAGACAGACGAAGCTGGCTTACGTGGATAGTGTAGTCAAGCCTCCTCGCAATGTGTTGAGACAACAGGTAAGCTAGCATTTAATAATATGCGAAAGTTCTACGTTTAAGCACAGGACACTGTCTATATTGTCTGTAAACGACATTGCCCAGATTAAACCAAGATTCCAGCTCTGTTTTCAGTACATGCTCATGTAATCCAGTAGTTTTGCTTTAACAAGTACACAAGTTTCGAGCAGCGTTCAACATAATCAGCTTCCATCTTTCTCACTTTTGCTTTGAAAATACTTGTGTAAGTTCCGAAATGTTAACATAATGTACGTTCCGACATCATATATGTGATGTCATTACAACAATTTGAAGTAGTCGGCCTTGCAAGTTATTTGAATTTGAACTTAATATTTAAGACCTTTAGGCAACTCAGGTCGGATGGAATGAATTGGTAGAATGACAAAAGTGGAAGGAAACGGGAGAACCCCGAGACACGTACACGGTGTTTGTCCACCACAAAGCCCACATGGTATGAGCAGGGATCGAACCGACAACCCCTAGCACCAGAGGTGAGCACTCTACCATTGAGCCACCGTTCCGTGCAAGTTATGTTTATCTAATACTCGTGGGGTAATTTTAAAAGAAGTATCGCGATCAAAGTCTATTAATGGCCGTAATAATGTACTATTTTGAAATTAGGTAATTGCTGTACGGTGTATTAGGAAGTTTTATTTTTAACATAAGGTTTTCCAGGGTGTTACCAATGGCGAGGAAAGCCTACCTATGCCCATGAATTATATTATCGCGCAAGGGGGTATTCGAACTAAAATAGTGCAAGATAGTATGTGCGGTGAACACTTATTTAATATTCACCCAGTTAATGGAGAAATTTCGGTTTGTAGCATCTTATTTGTAAGACTTCGACTATTATGCCCACAATTGAATTTAATTTATGGCCTTTAGTAGGCATCTTAAGGTTCAGGCCGAGATAGGGGAAAGAATTCGGGAAGGTGTCGACCAGAGCCTATTTTCAAGGTACCGTCCCGGCATTTGCCTGGTTTCACTGGAAAAATTTCAGTCAGGATGGGATCGAAACCACGACCTCCCGAATGCTACGCGGACGCTCTACCACTGAGCTACGGTGGCTCGGTATTATGCTTACAAGTAACGCAATAAACAAGAATGCAAAATCGATTGAAGGTTAAAAGACACTTGAGCTAATGCTTTGTTGAACTCCTCATGTTACAAATTACTTTAGCCGTACCTTGCGTTTACTTAACTTCTGTTGTTCTTGTGGAAAGAACAATCATAAGATTCGATGCTTCAAATCCTTTTGTATTCCTCTTTGCACGAAAAGAAGAAAATAATGTGTACGGAAAAGTATCCATGTGTGTGTGTGTAACCGCCAAAGATCACTTCATAATGTTATCAGCCGATTCCAAAAAACCTGGCCAAAAGTCCATTAAAAAAAAAGAAGTAACTAGTTAGGGATTTTTTTCCATGTTGGGTTGGTTACAGTACATCTGTAATGGCCAGAAATTACTTACGAAAGCGTTTATTTCCTTTTTACCTGTCCCAGAATAGGAGTCGCAAAGCTACCTTTGTTCGATTGGTATCGACTGTGTTACTGAGGCAGTAAGCGACGCACGTGTTGAAAGTTGTATCAAAACTTTAGATCATAATCAAATAAAATGGAATCAACGTCCGAAAGTACGTAGAATATTAAAAAAAAAAAAAAAAAAAAAAAGTTACGAAATAATTATTTATCAAATATAAATTATTAGTGAAACAATAATTGAGGACTTTGCCGGAAGAAGGGCACATAGCGCAAAAACGCATTTTTGGTAAACAGCTGGTAAAGGTTTAGGTTGAATATTACCAAGAAGTTTGTGAAAGAATATTTATGTCGTTGACACCAGTATAAAGCGCATAGAATCAGATTCGAAAACTGTTAACTAACCTCATAGAATTCAAAGTTTGCCTTTAAAAATAGTGAAAATTGTGTATGCATGTTGTGGGCCCTTTTTCCGTCAATCAAAGATTTCATGGTGCCACAGCCTAAACGGCTGGAGCTAGAAAAACGAAATTTGGTATGACGGTACATCACCACCAGTAGATTAAGAAAATATTACAAAACGTTGAAAAAGTCGCCATCTTGGATCCAAAATGGCCGCCAAAATTAATCTTTCATAAAATACACAGCTTAAACGGTTGTAGCTAGAAAAACGAAATTTGGTATGACGGTACATCATCACCATTAAGTTACGAAAATATTACAAAATGTCACCATAAACGCCATCTTGGATCCAAAATGGCGGGCTCCAAAAATTAATATTCAACATCGTTTCAGCTAGAGATACGAAATTTGGCATAAATGTGTATTATCAAGAGTAGTTGGGGAAATATTACAACATTTTGAAAAAGTCACCATCTTGGATTCAAAATTGCCGCCAAAAACCTTTTCAACCCCGTTTGAGCTAGACATACGAAATTTGGCATAAAGATGTATCATCACGAGTAGTTTAGGAATATATTACATTTTGAAAAAGTCGCCATCTTTAATCCAAAATGGCCGCCCAAAAACGAAATTTGATATGAAGGTGTATGACCAAGAGTAGGTTACAATAAATGAGGCAAACCTCCACGAGGTCCTGGGGGTAACGCTCCCAATGAAGCAAAGCAAATGAAAGTTATATTATTAGAATAAACGACTAAATGAAAAGCGAAAGATAGAAGCATCGTGCAATGTTGTTTTTCACAAATCTGACCTCAAAAGAAGAGAAAGTGGAAGACACGGAATAAGTGTGTCTGTGTGCCTGATATATACAGGGGTTGGACAAAAAAATCTAAAACGTTTGAAAAAGTGTGAAAATCATACCTAGTATGGTGTGGGGCCTCCTTTTGCGTCCAAAACAGCTTGGATCCGACGTGGAATGGACGTATACAGCTCCTGAATCGTGATGTGTGGAATGTTGTACCATTCTTCCTCCAAAACATACTCCAGTTCCTTAAGGGATGATGGTGGAGGGTAATGAGACCGAACACGCCTTTCTAACACAGACCACAATGGCTCAATGATGTTCAGATCTGGTGATTGTGGGACCCAGGGGAGGTGTGATAGCTCCTGGTCATGCTCCTCAAACCATGATTGTACCATTTTTGCAGCGTGACAGGGTACCAAATCATCTTGGTAGATGCCATCACCATCCGGGAACAATGTGTGGGCCATGGGTAGAACCTGGTCCCCCAAAATGGCCTCATACGCCTTAGCATTCATCATTCCATACAGGGCTATGATGGGACCTGCAGAAAACCACGATATCACTGCCCATACTGTAACAGAACCACCCCCATGCTTTACAGTTGGGCGCAGACAGTCTGGATCATAGGCCTGCGACGGTGTTCTCCATACGTAAACACGACCGGTTGTTGGAAACAAGGTGTAGGTCGATTCATCGGAATACATTACGTGTTTCCACTGATCAAGCGTCCACTCCTTGTGGTCCTTGCACCACTGGATACGCCGCTTCGCATTTACTGCTGTGACCAGAGGTTTGGCGATCGCGGCCCTGCCATGAATTTTCATTTTATGAAGTTCCCGTCGCACTGTTTTTGATGAAACCGGGTTCTGTAGGCCGGAATTGAGTTCAGACGTAATTTTCATTGCAGTGGTCTTTTTAGCTGCTACAATCCGTTTTAATGCCCTCCTGTCCCTATCGGACAGGATTGTCTTTCGACCACTGTTGTGCTTTGCAGACGTTGTTTGCCCATGCATTGTGTATGCCCTCGTGACATTGGACACAGTGCCTGTCGATACCCCCACAATGGTCGCCACTGTTGTCACTGAAGCTCCAGCCAGACGGGCACCAACGATCATGCCTCTTTGGAAGTCTGTCAGGTCGCCCATTTTACCACACCACGACACTCACAGGTGAACTGGGTACTGCTGACGGAAGAGGAAGGTCCACATGACACATTGAAAACAAAACACGATCCGCAACCGCAACACGTGGTGTACAGTGGCGGGCCACACTTACGTGTCCTGTATGACGTGTTTTTAGATTTTTTGTCCAACCCCTGTATATATATATATATATATATATATATATGGGTTGGATATATATACAGTATATATATATACAGAGAGTGGCGTGTCAGCTGAAGTTGTTAGTTTGCTATTGGCTCCAACTTACTGTGAGAGTTAGTCAAGATGATGAACGAAACGTTGTTTCAAGTTCAGAATGTTCGACATCAGGAAGACACTGATGCATCTATAAATTTTTCGCCTGACAATGAATCCGTTTTTTTTTTAATTACATTTTTAATTCAATAAATTGATTTATGGTTATAATTAATAAAAACTAATTTTTCAAAAAATAATTTTATCATAATTCCGTTATTACATACCAAAGCATTTGCAAATATATTTATTAATTATTCCTCAATTTACATCCAGTCAGGAATCATTTAAAAAAACAACGTTAATATTTCATTTTAAAATAATAATATTTAAGTATACGGTAAAATGTTAAAATGGTGTTAAGGGGGTTACATTTTGCAACTCTGACTTCAGATTCGTAGTCAGCGAAAAAAAAAAAAAAACAACTGATTACAGATTTTGAGATATTGTCTTTTGACCAGCTTTTTTTGGAATCGGCCGCACTTGGGGGTTGTTACAAACACATTACAGACCTGGATTAACTTATTTCTGAAGTAAATCAAACTCAAATACTGAAATGTAAGATATTTTTCATATCGCCCAAAGTTTTGCTTCTATATACTTAAGATAAAATAAAATAATAGCTGAGCAAAGCAAATAAGTTTTATTTAAAAAATTAAGAAACGTGCAACAGTTTCACCAACTAACTAACAACTTGGAGTGTGTCTGATAAAGCCAAGTTGTTAAGTTAGTTGGTGAAACTGTTACACGTTTTTGAGTTTTTAAATAAAACGTATTTGAAATGTAAGCTAGGTCAACGCATATACTCTGATTTTTGAGCTCAGCTCATTGTATGCTCATTACACCGTCGTATTCTGTGTTACCACTTTTAGTAGTTTGAGCCGGATTGAAATAGCTTACAGATGGCATTGTTTTAATGTAACAGTAAAGCAACATTTGCACAGAAATAGAAAAAAAAATAATGTATATTTATTGCATTTTTTACATTGGTTTTTGTAAGTCAGAAATATTACGGCATAGAAGAATTGCGTGATTATTGAAGTAATTTCTGTTAAAAAATTTCAAGTGAAAACATTCCAACTACAGGGCTATTTTCAGCATCAACTCTCCCTCAAAATTGGTATCTGTTAATCCGCCATGCGTTAGGACAGCACAGTGAACTTTCTTTCAAAAGGTATGCTATTTGTATAACCAACAACAACTTTTTGTTTGTTTGTTTGTTTCTTCATTCCACACAACTTCGTCACGTTGCTGCCGAAAAACAAATGAATGGGTCGCAGCGAATTTTAGCCATCCGCCCAGGCTACACTAACTGTTGCCAATACCAAATATTGAATTTGAAATCGCATTTTTGTGTGCTGAAATCGTACGCCGATATTCTGGTTTGTTTCATTATGCAAAATTGATTTGACCGCAAAACTTATTTGACACACGAGTACCCTATTCATCTCCTCACTTGAAAACATTTCAGACTTCTGTAATTCCTCTTTCTACTCACAATGGGAACAGCTTATTATTTACAAATTTAAGTCTCTCAAAAATTTGTGTAATCCACATATATTTTCAGAGATAAGGAGAAAATGTTGCTAGAACTCAATTACTTTAAAACTTAGCGTATCAGGTCATTTAGAAAGTAACCTCCTTCTTTCTGCACTTGTGCTTTTATCGGTTTCTTATCTCCTGAAAAGATATATTGTATTTAATTTACATTTACTGCCATATCAGCTATGGTCTAACTCCGTTACATGTGGGAGGGATAGCGTCTCTCGGCGAGCACACTTCCGGGACGACAAAGGTGTTATGTAGGTACCATGACTTTCGTATGGTGAAACTGAAGACATATGCTGGAACGGCCTGAGCCTTAGATGCCTAAAGGCCATAACTAATATTCAAATTTTGGACAAACCCTGGAAAACCTTAATCAGAATAGTCGGCAACGTAATTCGATCCCATGTAGCTCCCCAGTGCCGATCCGAAATCCGCTGGCTCGCTTCTGTATGAAAGAAAGGACAAATTTATATCTGGTGCAATAATTTGTTGTTACCGTCATAAAACAATTGTTTGTGTGTATTTGACAACGTGTGAAGAATTGAGTTGTTATTTTTTTTTAACGAAATCTTTAACTCTTTAACAGCGCAGAAGAAGGAAAAGAAAGAGAAAGAAAATTGGAACACGAATGTGGTTCGAACATCTACAACCCTCACAACGGAAATTCTAAGTGAATTTAAAAAACAATTTTTGTCTCCATATTAAATATAATGCTTGTGTTTCAAATGCAGGGAAGGAAAATATATAACAATAGACAGGAGGAGAACCTATATAAAAAAAAATGCAGCAATTCATTAATAATATTGATCCAAAGAGGCACACTGGTTTATTTCCCTTTTCTTCCCCGAAAGAGTGCTTATCCCCAAGACTTGTAACGGGCTTGGCTGCATGTCTATAAACTGTAAACTAAAAAAAATTTTAAGAGAAGAAGTGTGTTTGGTCTCCATTGTTTTGTGATAGGAACAAACACCAGATTCAACATTTCAAATTCTTCAGAATTCTTCTTAAAGAACTTGATGTGAAAGAGGTTAAGAAGAAAAAATGAATGTGTGTTTATAACTGCTTGAGAACAGTGTAGCCAGATACGCAAAATAGGAAGTTTATTTTTTTTTGTGTGTGTGCTAAGTTACTGTTTTCTTATATGGATTTTAATAAAGTATTTTCAAAGAGGGGAAACAACATTTTATTTAAGTTACCTCTGTCTGTATTACGGGCGGGATTATACCGTGCGTGATTGGAGTCATGTAACTGTTTTAAAGGAACCTGGAACAAAAGTTGAATGTTTCGGAATATGTTCTTTGACTGGTTTTAAGATTGCCTTTACGTCATAATGTATCTGTTATCGAACTCGCGATTAATTCCACAAACTCGTGAAGAGTCTAGATTTTGACAAAGATAGGTTGACGTACAAAATTTGATTTCTGATTGGTTCTTTTTCTAGTTACGTTATTGATTTGTACCAATCCTGTAGTAACTTTTTGCTGTGCCCGCTTTTTATACCGGTAATAATTATAAAATTCATATCTTACTGAGAGTATAATACGTAGACTGAAATGAAGAAAATTGTCCGTAAATTAGCTTGACCTGTGTAAAAATGACTGGGATTGAAATGAACAGGAGTTGTACACGTTAAATATCGCATAGTCCATCGAACGCAGTTATCTGACAAATTGTAATTGAGGTTGAGCCAAGATAGATGTTTTAGTTTGATCCATAATGGCTGCCAAAATAAGGGAGAGGGGCTGCCTGTGGCTGCAATGATTGGCTTTACCGATTTTCAGATTTTAATATACTTGTTGATGAACAAAGATCCGTTAATTTTGTGATTCCTAATATCAGTACTTTATTCCTAGTAATAGAAATTGGAATTAATCCGTAAGAATGGAATTAATCATGCCTAGAATGTCTATGGAGGCTTTTTTCTTCTTCTGTTATTTACACTGACTGAGGCACAAATTGACTCTTTACTTCCATACTATTTCTTACTGTGTGTTTTGACACGCAGGTTGTTCTATCCATCCCAAAATCATGCCAAACTTAAAGCGTGCCTGTGCATAGTACCGAATCACACTAGCATTCTCTCTCCCCCGCCCCACCCGAATCTTCAGGAGCTTATGGAATTACTTGCAAGTGCGATACCATGTATATTGGTATGACCAAAGCCAATTATAGCACCGAAGATGCAGAAATTTCCAACCCTGTTCCAGATTTGTCTGAATTCATACATCACAATCTTACCTCAACCTGCGTCATTCATAGATCTGATTCACGTACCGACAGGACTGGTAAAGAATCTTGAGCATAACAAAAGATGCCTCTTGTAATGGACGCTTAAGTGTGACATCATAAGTTGTTCGTTGTCATAGAAACTCCGTGGTCCCAATCTAAATAGAGGGTGTAGACATGTAGTACCACGAATAATTTTCCTAAGTGTCAATGTGAAGTGTAAGTATAATATCGTGAACAAGTCTTCCTTTGTAGTCCTTCCGAAGAGTCTTAGTTTCTCATGAGAGTATTCAACACTCTTAAAACTGCCTCCGGTTCATTATTTTCAATGATATTCCTATTTATACCACCCGTTTGGACAAGTTTCGTGCAGTTGCCATAGTAACTCAGCTGATTTTTTAAAATTTATTTATGACTTTGAGGCATCTAAGACTCAGGCCGGGATAGGGAAGGGGAAAGGTGTCAGCCAGGGTCTATGTTGAAGGTACCATCCCGGCATTTGCCTGATGTAACTCAGAGAAAACTTCAGTCAGAATGGTCGTCCGCTGGGATCGAACCCACGTGTTTTACGCCAACGCTCTACCACATCTACGGCAGCTCGGTTAACACCGCAGCTGAAATGAGTTGATGACTAGCTACACTGATAGGGATCACTTAGAACGTGGTTTCCTTATTCAGATAGAAAAATAACTCGAAACGCAAAAGCGTAGAACAAAACAGTAAATTATCATAATAAAGTCAGTCACCTTCCCATTTTGCGTTTCTGGTTACGGTGTTGTATTGGTTTCCTGAACATATCCTTCCTTCTGTTTTCTTCTTCTTCTACGTCCAGATCATGAAGGGTTTGAAACGTTGCGCCTGGTGGTATTGTTCTTATCACAAAACAACGGAGGCCGACTCACGTAAGTATTCATTTTGAATTCTACAGCCTCCTTTGCACATCATGGTCTCATAGAAGTGAAGAGTTTATAGGTAGCAAAGTGTGCAATGATGTAATGCCTTCGTTAGCGACATACCAATATGAAAGCCCATTAGTATGCAGCATATAAAGGCCTATCTTCAGTGGTCAAATCGTGAACGTCCTGTTTCAGCAGGTGTCTTTCGGGATGGTACGTAAACAGAAGCCTGACCGCTACCTTTTCCTATCGCTGTGCTTACCCAGGGGCGATATTCCCCTAATTTGAGATGGACAACTGTAAATGAAAGATAAGATATAAAGGTAACTCGCATAGTTTCACGAAGATCGCCGCTTGATTGTTGTTGTGAATATCAAAACTATAAAATTGATGCTCTTTCAACAATGAACAGAAACGAAAATAAAAAATCGGCATTGATCGAACTCTTGAATTGGTTATGGACTTTCCTCCGTCAAAGTTAGAACTCTCTAGGCTTGAATTTGTAGAAGCAGCTTTGCAACTTCGTGCAACGATAAAACTATATTAAATATATACGGAGGTAGTGCTGTCATCTTTTGTTGAAGATCGTTGCTTTACATTAACCTTCAGTCAAGCTTCTCTATTAAGTACGTATAAGTCCCGTAGTGAAGATTTACACTACTACCATTGGTATGGGTCGTGGCGGTTAAAGGAGTACTGGGAATGCTGAGTTCATTCATGACGCGGCATTATGTGACCCAGGGATGGCCGAGAAGTTAGCGCGTTCGCTTTCTTTGTGCATGGTCATGGGTTAGTCCCGTTACGGTCCATTGAAGAGATTGGTTCGGATTCCACTTTACCAAAAACTGTAGATCCCGGCTTAAGATGCCTCTTACAGGCTCGTTAAGACTTCAATAACAATGCATTCAATCTGCATCATGTCACCAAATGACAGGTTTTGTACGTAAGCAAACGTGGCGGGTTAACTGCAGACTCGATGTTCTATTTGTCCTGATAAACAGCAACTCTGCAGCTCTTTTTCGTTAGTATTTAAAGAAAAAGGAAGAGGAAGTCAGTATCCATCACTTTCTGAGTGGTCATTTAATGGATCTTCTGATTTCAAGAAAGCAAATTTCTCTTATTTTTAAATGAGTGTTTCATCAAAGCTATGCAAAAATGATCTTGACTAACATTTATTAGAGCCAGAACAAAGAACTTTCAGACACATAAATTTTCCACATCAATGTTAGTCCAGCGTTCCACAAGTTTGTTCAACTTTTGAAAAAAAAAATCTTGCACTGTCAGCTACGCATGCTTCACATGTTGGTCCATGCTTAGCACTTATTCTTTAGATTTTAAACTTCTCAGTTGATTCATGTATACCCTCCGTCGTGGTAATGCAGTGTATCATCTCCACGCTGTGCTGAATTTTTTCTATGGGTTTCACGCCCTGTTGCACACGAGAGCAGAGCGGCTGTGTTTACGCTGTGAAAACAACAGGAGAAGTGGTTGAACAAGTTGGAATCGTAAGCAAAGCAAGCACAACATGTAGATGCATTAAGATGGTCTTGGAAAAAGCAACTACAGAAAGTTATTGTAAAAGTGTGTATAATTTTTGATTTACCAAGTATGAAGGGAAAGGAGATCGAAAAAATAAAGCCAAAGGCAAAATATAAAGAATTGATAAGAAAATGTACAACGTGAAACGATTAATTGTTATTAACGTCCTAAACGAGCTGGTGAGCTTCTAAAGTCGGGACCTGCAGTTCTTGGTAAAGTAGGCTCCGAGCCACTCAAGTCAATGGACACGGGCGGGTTATAGAACCCATGACAATGCACATAGAATGCGAGCACGCTAACCTCTCGGCCACCCCGAGGTCGCACTACCTTTCTCGAAAACTAGAAGATGATATTGCAATTCGTTATGAAGTGCATCTCTATATTCAGTCGAAAAGAAGACCAGCTGTATTTGTAAGCAGAGTGTCTACCACCCTGGAAAACCTGGAATACTCAGGAAAGTTTATAAATCTCTAAATCTCAGGGAAATTTTCTCGAAAATTTCTGAGGTGGACATGTCCACAGTTGATAAAAGTACTTCCCCGGCAAGGCGGAGGTTTTTGGGTTCGATTCCCACTGCTGACCGGATTTTTTTCAATGTGTTTAAAGGAATTATCTTTGTATTTCACTTGTGAGATACCAATAATGTACTGGTGGTGGTGGGATTAACAAAAAATGCTATTGCGTATTATTTACATGTTCCACTACACTAAGAACTCAGGGAATTTTAAGTCATAAAATTAGTAGACACCATGGTAACCAGTATTTCTGTACATTTTTCAATATGATTCCGTAGACAGAATCTTTGTGTACAGGAAAGTCATACCGCGTGATAATATCCGAAGTTTAAATGTGTTTTGCATACAAAATGGTTGCTGGTTTTACATACGCTATCAAAATCTAGGTTACAGTGTTAAACTCAAAGAAAAGCGTTTGTTGAATGATTGGCATTTATTTTTAAAAAATGGAAGTAAAACATGTTATGCAATTATACAAAAAGGGGGAAAGTTGCAGAATAGGAGCGCAACTTTGAAAATCATCCCAAAAATGATCTAAAAGTGGAGAAAGGATTAGTAAACCTTAAAACACCGAAGAATACATAATAAAATAAAACATGCTTCAGTTTTACTTAAATTATAATCTGAACCGTTCCCCGACTGTCAGAAAGGTGACTATATTTCATGAAGTTTCTCTCCCTACCCATGACAAACTACAGTAGCTTTGTCTTCTCCAGAGACTGTCAAGTGACAAACCGCCTCCGTACAAAACTCATTATCATTGACTTTGGGCGCCCAGTACATTGTACCTGCTGGTTGAGGCACAGAGGTGTTTATCAAGAGGACATTCACGTAGCAAAATCTCGTTATTTCAAGTACAAACAGGAGCAGGTCGCTAAGCAACATACAGGGTATAAATTCTAGACCTGTTTATAGAAGAAACTCTTGGTGTTTCTTGTAGTGCACATTTTTTCGGTGGGCGCAGTTCTAGTTAGCCTAGTTTTTACCCTTTGAAATGAGGACTGGCTACGTGCCTCCCATTTTCTTAGAGGAACCATTATCCGTATCCTATAGTGAGGCGCTGGATGAATGAGAGAGTTTGATATTCCTGTTCAAAAGAAACACAAGTTCGCCACTGGAAGTTGTATGTGCAATTTCCGAGCTCTCACAATGCGTGAAAGTGATTCAGGAGAGTCTTTTTGGAACATCTCAGATAAGCTGGAAAGTGTCTGTCTGCGTGTTGATTTATATTACGAATGCAAGGTTTGATATTTCTTGATTAATAATCTGTTTTCACGGAAGTGTCAATCAACAGGAAGACTTGAATGAGCATTTCGTCTACACGCTGTCCTGTCGCCACAGCAGTTTTGTCCAAATATACCGTTCCGTTAATGTTTCTGTTTTGATTTGGCGGCTGAGATGATTCGCTAAAACTAGTATTGCAGATTCGATCTGAAGTAATTTATTTCTGTTCACTGTATTAGGTTTTTGTTTTTGAATTTAATTTGTAAGGCCTTTAGGCAATGGCAGAACCCCGAGAAAACCTACTGCATATGGTGTTTGTCCGCCACTTAGCCCAACTGGGACGAGCAGGGATCGAACCGACGACCCCAAGCACCAGATATGAGCGCTCAACCATTGAGCTACCGCGGCCACTGTTAGGTTTTTGGTATTTGTGGTACAGGTAAGATGTTGGTGGAAAGCCTCACAACCACGTCAAGGTCTCTTACCTTCTGTGAGGGCCTCTAGGGTTTTTAAAGTTGGTAGTGGGACGCAAGATCGTTTGTACCGTACGATCTTACGCCGGAGAACCAACTCACACAGCGTTTGGTCGACTGTGTGTACGCGGCTGGTGTTCTCGAATGTGTTTTCTCGTTCCTGTGGAAGTTAACAGATGCTTCACTAAACCTGACTTGGCAAACCCCTTGCTATTTCTGGGACCATGATAGCGAGACTCTTGCCGGGTACTCTTTAGCAAATCATTAGTTAACTTCCGAGATACTGAGAAGTTGTGTCCCGTCGTCGCGATTGCCGACAAATGGCTCGCCAAAACTGATCTGGCAAATACCTTACTATTTCTGAAGCCATGATAGTGAGATCCTTGCCGGATACTCTTCACCAAGCCATTTGTTTATTAACTTGTGTCGGGCGCACGAGAATTGTGTGTGTACGGGAGTGTACATATTTTAAGAGTATTGAAAAATGTAGTCATGGATTCAATGATAATAAATGAGTATTGTTAATAAAATATGGTATTTGTTGTACTTTGTTGCACGGTTAGTATATTGACACTTGACGATTGTTAGCTCTGCTAATTGTACAATACAACAATGCAGTTTGTTTGAACTGAAAGTCTTATTTAAAAAAAAAAAACAGCCTGACTAGGCTATACACTTAACTTTATTGGGAAAAGATAGAGCAAGTGTTACAGTTTCAGTGTTCTAACATCTTCCTCAGACTAAACACTAATCAACACTCCGAGGTTTGTGATGATTAGTGTTTCGTCTGAGAAAGATGTTTTTAGGACATTGAAACTGAACGCTTGCTGTTTCTTTTTACAATAAAGTTAAGTGTATAGCCTTGTCAGCCTGTTTTAATTAAATTAAGTGTGGATACAAGGCCTCAATATAATTATGTCTTAATTTTTATAGCGTCAGTATGTTAAATGCCGAAAATCAGAGACGTCTTTTATATGAGCTAAGTCTGTATCATCTGTATGTCGACAGTGTTCGGAAGAATAAACGGGGTCTAAACTAGACGTGGCAAGCTACTTTCTACACGAGTGTCAACGTATGAGTGGTCGCGTCATGGGCCGTCATTAGAAATATAATGAATATAAGTAGTATATCGATCAGTCTGCGGCCAAAACCAATAGCTAAAGTCATAACACACGCAATTTAATATAGCTTTCATCTTTCCGCGAACCGCATAAACTAATATGCTTCCCGCGGATCAGCTGTTGCCTGCTCTAAAGCATTCAAGGAATATCTCTGTCTTTGGACAAGTTTCTGACGGTCATTGGAACTGAACTCTGTGAAGAATTGACTTAGTCCTTGCATACAAGCAAGTTGTCGGAGGTTGTGACCCAAAATGTTTGCTCAAAACCTATCCAGAGTTTACAAGTTGATGGTAGTCATTGCCTTTTCCTAAATGGAAGTTCGTACCATCTGCTCTGTTTCATTCGAACTGAGGTAGAAAATATTAACTCTTTTTTTTTTATTATTATTATTATTATTATTATTATTATAGTTTAGTGTAGGCACAGTACGGATGTTACCAGGTCTTAAGATTGGATAAGCTGCTTGACCACACTGGCTATAGTTATTTGTAATGAAACACAGCCTACATATTTTGTTTATCAAACATGTTATTTCATTATTTGACTATTTTTTAACTCTTCCGCGTTTAATCTTTGTCACCTACAAAAGTTGAACCAGTTAATCGCTCGATTAACCTACCCTAAAATTGCAAATTATGGCTTCAAAGTAGTTTTTAAGCAATAAGAAGTGAACACGAAGTCAGGATAACTCACGTTACATAGTTTTCGAAATTGAATGAAATCAGTCAGCTGTTGAGGTTCTAAGTTACATTTTTTTTTTTTTTTTTTAATTTAATTGATGGTCTTGAGGCATCTAAGACTCAGGCCAGGATAGCGGAGGTGAAAGGATTCGGGAAGGTGTCGGCCAGGGCTTATGTTGAAGGTCCTATCCCAGCATTTGCCTGGTGTGACCGAGAAAAAAAACTGGAAAAGTCTCAGTCATGATGATCACCTGCTGGGATCGAACCCAGGATCTCCCGAATGCTACGCCAAACTACGTTACATTCATATCAACTCCTGTGATTTGAAGTTCCTTCTTAAGGGGTCTTTTATTGTTGAGTAAACACGGTTGTTAAACGTGAAAACGTGATTTTTTACATAAGTATACGTCTAATTATGTCCAAAAAGTTACCGAATTCATCTCTGGAAATTTCCACCAAGAGCTAGATTAAAGAAACCCTTTTGAAAATCGTAGAATGAAAAGAAGCGTTAAGATTGAATCCAAGTAGGTTTTCCGGCTTTTTTCGTTTTTCGTCAGGTATTCAAATTTGAGCTTAGTTAAACAGAAAATAACTTTCACAAATTATAGTTTGTATTGTACGTCAATAATGAATACCATTTTCTTTAAAGAAAAATTTAACAGAAGCTTTAAAATTATGTTAATACACTTTTGGGACAGTCCCATGTCCCAAAATGTTTTGACATAGTTTCGAAGTTTCTTTTAATATCTCTTCAAGGTTAATGATATTCTTTGTCGGAAAACCTACTTGGATTCAGCCTTAAGAAAAGTAAAGAAATTTTGATCCAAATAAAGAAATCTACAGGGACCATCATAATTTGAGAACAGTTTTGAGAATTTAATTACATAATAAGAGTTTTCCATTGAAATCGTTGAGGATAATCTAAAGCAACGATCTCCAACAAAAGATGGCAGCACTACCTCCGTATATGTCTAATGTATTTTCACTGTTACACGAAATTTCATTGCTGCTTCTACAAATTCAAACCTAGAGAGTTCAAACTTTCAGGGAAGAAAGTTCAGAGCCAATTCAAGAGCATGATCGATGCCGATTTGTAATTTTCTTTTCTGTTCATTGTTGAAAGAGCTTTATTGTTATATGTTTCGACATTCACAACAACAATGAAGCGATTTCAACAGTGAAGGAGAATTAAAATAAAAAATCGACATCGATCATGCTCTTGAATTTGTTATGAACTTTCTTCCCTGAAAGTTTGAACTCTCTCGGCTTGAATTTATTGGAGCAGCATTGAAATTTCGTGCAACGATAAAAATACATTAGACATATACGGAGAGAGTGCTGCCATCTTTTGTTGGAGAGCGTTGCTTTAGATTATCCTTTACTCAGAAACTTTCATTGGTACAGCACACCACCTCGGAGGAGGAGCGATGAAGGGAGAAGGGGGGCACAGGATATTGATCTATGACGACAAATCCATGTACCTTTGAACTGCAGATTCGAAGCATTTGAACGTACTGTCCCAAGTGGCTAAGTGTATTTGCTTCTATCTACGATGTTTTGTGATTCCAATGCAAAAATATGTGCATTTCTCTGGTTATTACTTATGGGGTAATTAAGTCCCGAAAACCAAAGGCGAGAAGAACAATGCTGAAATAGACGTTAATTAAAAAAACTAATTTTTGCTGTGCATTCATAATCAAATAGTTAAGGAAAAGATTGGTTAAATGATTTGTGTGCAGTACTGTGTTATACGCAGCGAGAACGTGGACTCTCGGAATGAGCGGCGAAATAAAATTAGAAGCCTGCGAAATATGAACATCCAAGAATGGAAAAAATCAGCTGGACATAAAATATAGGGAAAATTGTTGTACCAAGGAACACATTTTCAAAATTATAATTTTAGGGACTTTTTTTTTTTTCAATTCCATGTCTGTGTTCTTAAGCTTTGAAGGTTTCTGAATTAAACTGCTTCAGTATTTGATTTTTTCTTTCTTTCTTTTACGGTGTTTTTATTCTTTAAAAATTTTCAACGAATTGTTCCATGGTACAGTTGCTCGTGTACCTTGGAACACAGGCTCTTGTACCTTGAAACATGCACGTATAATAGGGCAAATCAATAAAATAACTCTCAAATAAGTATTTTAGGAAATATTTTTATTCCTTTAAGCTCCGTGTTTGTGAAGTGCAAAAGTGTGTGATACTTTATGAAAGAACTTAACAAAATGACTAAAGACATGATAAAAATAGTTTTAAGTACTCCAGAAATCATCAATAAATCTTAATAAACGGGTAGATGATTGTTACTTTGTTGTTTTTTGTTCTGGTTCTGTTTTCTTGGTGCCCTGTGCTCCTTATCTTTCTTCAGTTCTTCAATGGACATGTTCCAAGGTACAAGATACGCGTCGTGTTCCATGGTACAAGAGGCAGTACGAAATCACTAACTTGGCGGCATACTGAAAATGTTCCATGTAGAATGGAAATTCGTGCCATAGAAAAACATACTTAATTCTCTTGTATACGATTACTATTACATATGAAAGGAAATAGCTACGATAACGGCGCTATAAAACAATAATTAAATCTGAAAACAGTTACGTCGGTTTTTTTTTGTTTGTTTGTTTTGTTTTTTTAATTAAGTAATTCAATATACAGCCATCTCAATACAACAAAACCACAAGGCTACTGCCTGGGAAGCTTGACACACAACATAGTGCACGGAGTAGTCGCTATATATCATAGGGAGTCAGAAACATAAGACTGTTCCAAGGTACAACAGTCTCCCCTACGCAATAAGAAGGACTGAAGAAAGTAGGTAAGCGACGAAGCATACAGAAGATGATAAAGAAGAAGGAACTAGTTAGGACATTGGTTGTGTAGATTTTTATAGTGATGCATGTGATTTTCTGGTATGGTTGAAAAAGGAAAAGAGAAAGAAGACGAATGTACTTACTTGACAATATTATCGAGGAGAAATGATGTGACGATTATAATACCATACCTATTACAATCATGCGCCAAGAATAAAACGAAAGCGCAAGTTTCGGACAAAATAGAAGGGTCAGTTTGTTTTGAACTAACCTCTTATCTAACACAAATCATCCTATTAGGACCCAGTCCCCCATGATCCAGTGGTTAACGTCGCGGTCTTGGGAGGCACGTAGGTTCGAACCATGTTCTCGGCCATCGAGATTGAGCTTCTCCAGGGATGTCATCAGTTTCATCATTGAGTTGAAGAACTCGGGTTGAGTTCGAAATTATTTGGGCATTTATGCGAGTTTTATACAACAATGATTTTCTTTAAGTCGATTGAAAACTACAGGAGAAGAAATTCGGCAAAGAAGACCTGTTATAAATTCTATTCCAATTGAAAATTTGTGAGCTGCATTACGACGACTCTGAGGATTTCGGCGGCTAGGCTGATGTAATGGCTGTAAGACTTACACAATGAGCAACCGCAATAATAAATATAATTACAACGCTACGTGGTTATTTAAACCCTTCTTTAGTTGTCATTTCTTCACCTTTAAGTTTCGCTGTAACGACATGGTCCTTCCTTTCGGTAGTTACCCGCTTCTTCGCTCTTTCCAAAACTTTATTCCGGTCCTTTATATTTGCTCCATGTACACCTGTAATTGCTTTCCAACTTTGAGGTTGCTTTCCCATATCATTGCTTGTCTTATAATCAGTTGTAAGAAAAGCGACTGAGTAGGGTAAATACCAAAGAATTTTTAAGAGATACACCAGTCTTACACGTTAGTATTTGAGTTGAATTATTACTAACGGTCTTATCACACTTGTAAACTACAGCTTTATTAAGATGAGCTCCAAACCACAGTGTAGTACCACAGGGTTTGAACCCAAGACCACACGCACTACATTATTACTTTATTCCGACTCCACTTATACAGTGTGGTGCAAAATAACATCAACAAAATCACCTCAAGAGATTCCTGATATGAAAATAAGAAAAGAGCATAGATTATCGAAGGTACACAGATGCTTCCTTTGGGCGCTACAGGCTGCCGAAAACATGCGAAAATAAACTGTAGAGGTAGATATTTCCAATACTCTTGACAGTAGAACGTAGACATCGCGGTACCCTCAAAGACTTCAAACTTGCTCTATCCAAAAATGCATATTCCAAAATTGTGCAGTGGATGCGTGAGGGATTCCCCAAAGAAAGTAAGGGTTTTCTAGAGATTCTCTGGGGTAAATGTGGGTCAAGATAAGCATGAATACAACAGCTTTCCGTATGGGCACAGATGACAGACTTAACCGAACAATGGCAACCTCTTTTACTGATAACAAATACACCAAACGTTCTTTAAAATGTATGTAATTTACTCCTGTTTTTAGGTAACCGTGCATCTTTTTATCAAATATTTCCGACTTGCCGCAAACGAATTATTGCTACTTGCTGAAAGTTAGTCTTATTCATGCTTGTTTCGACCCACCTTTACTTCAGGGAATTTCTGGGAATCTTACTTCCTTTGGGGAGTCGGTAGGGCACCCACTGAAAAATTTTGGAATATGTATTTTTCGATAGAGCAGGTTTGAAGTCTTTGAGGGTACCATGCCGCCTCGGTTGTACTGTTAATGGTATTGGAAATATCAAGCTCTAAAATTCATTTTCTCCACACTTTCGGCAACCTGTAGCACCGAAACGAAGCATTTGAACACCCTCGATGGCCTATACTTTTTGTCTTATTTTCATGTCAGGAATTGACTTGTCGGTGTTAATTTGCAACACCCTGTAGATACTGTAACTTATCTTTAGTATATGACCACCCTTCTCACACTTACCCACACCTTGAACAGTATTTATAGGTACTTTCCTTGACATTGCTGACGTGGTATTTATCTCGAGTTCTTTCAAGGTATGTGCACTCTTTCGGTAAACCAAGAACAAAAAGTAGATTAGAGATATCTAGTGATCTTTGAGAACGAATACCCATTGTTGATACAATGCTGCATAACAACGAACTTGATCCAGCCCCCGTAGTCTTGTGTTTACGGTCACGGACTTCACACTGGGGCTGCCCTAAGGCTTGAGTCTTGCTGCCGACCGTACAGACGTTTTGAAGGCTTTCCTTCAGTTTCATCAGGCAAATGCAGGTATACTGTCGAGACATAAGCCCGCCGAGGGACGTCATTCCTTAAACATGGAGTGGGCTCAAGTAATAGCTGCCATTTTGAACAACGAATATACGTTGTTTGAAGAAACGAAGCAGCTAATCAAACGAATAATCATGCAATAAGACAGTCTGGTAGGCGGGTTCAATAAAACTAGTTTTATACGCACTATCCACTTCCCACCACACTCACTTATAGATATTCTATCATTGTTATATGAGTTTTTGTTCTTTGCCTGAGCCAGGACCTCATAATAGATAGACTTAGCACGCTTCTCCATTTCTGGCTGCGCAAAATCTAATGGGTTTTTGTACATGGAGCACGTGATTTTGAATCCATCCGCTAGGTTGCTCTGGCATCGACCATGTAATAGTATGAGATCGATGCCAGCGGATGGATTCAAAATCACGTGCTCCTGTACAAAAGACCATTAGTTTTAGCGCAGCCAAAAATGGGGAAGCGTGCTAAGTCTATCTATTATGAGGTCTATAGTAATACCTAAAGGCTATAAATAATAAACAATAATTGAAGTCTTCTCCCTAGAAAATATCCGAAAAGAAGTCTCTGTATACGTTTAACCTGAGTTACAGTAAAGTATAACTTATTTGTACCGAGAATTATTGCTGTTTTCATAGTAAGATTTTTTTTTTCTCCTTGCAGGCCAAGTATGGAACTTCTCAACCCAATAAAGTTCCTAAAAAGCTCGAGTCTCTAAGCAAGAATGCTGCTGCAGGTAATATGGGTGGTGGTGGTGGTGGTGGAAGTTCTGCCTCTCCTGCAAGTTCCTCAACATCGTCGGCACCTAGACCAGGCTCTTCAGGTTAGTAGACTAATTCCTCCTTTTTATTTCACTATTTAGACCAGCACTTGGAACATTAGTGAATGTTTACGCTTAGTCGTACGTGCCAAAAGAAAATTGAAAACAGTTGTCACTCATACCGTGTGGTCCAGTGATTATGATCGTTGTTTTTGGATAAATACTGAGAAGGCGACGCCAGTTTTAAGTCCCGCTCACGCCAACCATTTCATCTGTTTTACTCGGTCCTTTCTAAAGATGGTACTTAGTTTATGGTAGTTGAATACTTAGCAACTAGTTTGTTGTTTGCTTACAGTCTCCCCGTTGCTATGATATTAAGTCGTTAATTATGTATGGCTTCTTGATGTATTTGCGATTCTTGTCGATTTATTTAGAAATCTAGCTCATAGAAGAGAAATGTCCACGTCGATTCCGTAAAGGTGACTTTTGGAAATGCATTGAGTTTTTAGGGGGTCCATAGTCTAGTGGTTAGAGCGTTGGACTCATATCTGCGTGGTCCCGGGTTCAATTCCAGGCTGGGCGTCCACCCAGCGTCCTGAGGAAAACTGGGGAGTCACGTGAATAAAGACGTGACGGCCACTCGGTCTAGAAAGCCCATAATACGCCTGTTCGTGGATAGATGACACGCAATGCAGACCACACTGCCGTCACTCAGGTGGAAGCAGTTCCACCAAGCGCGGATAGATGACGTTGGGGCAGGCTCAGAACCTATCGGTCTGTAACGCCAGTGGTTATATTGAGTTTTTAGTATTACGAAATTATTTATTACAAGATTAGGTAGCAATGAAAATAAAATGATTTCCCATAGCAACTTTTTATTTCTGAAAAAAAAATTCAAACTATGCAGTTCGCGTTTATTGATTTCATCGAAATTATATTGTGTAGTTTGTTAGTAGTGTGCAGTCTCTTTCCCTAAAGATCTGGCCATACTTTGAAAGGTGAGCATCGTGATAAATGACGTGATATTTCCACCAAAAATGACGTAAGACGTCGGTTTAGCGAAGCACAATCGAAGTTGTACCCAGTACCCTATTTCAGCAAAGTTTATGGTTCAGGGAGTGTCGCATAGATGGGTTTCCATGGTTAAAAATTTCATTGTCAGGAAATGAAATTTTTTTTTAAAAGGCAAGTGTAGAAATCCCATGTAAGCGGCATTCTTCAGTCACTATGATAAAATAGATGTATTGCCTACAACTTCGATTATAATTTGCTAAACCGATACGTCTTGCGTCATTATTTCTGTGAATATGACATCATTTGTGACGATGCCGGGCGAACTTTGCACGCGTCTAGCTCCGACACCGTACACTTTTTTTTTTTCATATGTCCACAGGAACTTTTGTTCTTTCGATATCAGGACTCATTTCCCGAAGTTCGTTTACATCTTTTGGAACTACCCTGTATAAAGCGCTTGTGTGTGTGTGTGTGTCGGTCAGTCTCCACAATGATGAGGTTAACTAAAAAGCCAACCAAATCCTTGACGATCAACATCATGTTGTTCGGGTTTATCAGACGAGTTGAACGACATCAACATCTGTATTTACGGCGATATCAGTTTATAAAATTATTATCCTGGAATATGCTGCAACCTATTTGTAAAACTTATTTAGGTTCCAGGAAACGTTAACAAACCAGATCATAGATGGCCTTAGTGTTGTAGGTTTTAAAGTACATGCTATTGGGATGTTGATAAGTGAGACGGGGACCCTGTCGGGAGACTATATATACGCACGCTACCGCCAGGCTTTAGCAGCGTTCCGTTGGGAAAATCACGGCAAGACCATTCCAACGACATCCCAACCACCTTCTCAGCTTTGATATTTCCTGAGTTGAAAGTTATCGACAGACGGCCGGCCGGACAGAACTTGTATTAGGCTTCACAGCACTTGTAAATTATTTGTAAATATTTAATAATGATAAACGAAAGAAGCTCCTTTCAAAGTTTTTCGGTTATAAGCAGCTCATTTGTTTGAAGAAACCGAAAGCAGATAGAAAACGCGTTTTTCAAAATTTCTCTTGAGAGAAAAGGATCGGTTTGCTGTCCAAAGTCGACAAACTCTATTTCAAACGAACAAGCAAAAAACCAATCAGTGCACGTGGCGGCGATGAACAACCCCTTACTGAATAAAGATTTGAATTGCATTCATTTAGGGCCTTTAAGCATCATCTTCTTTTCAGGTCGGGATGGAGTAGGTAAAGAGTTAGCCCCGGTCTAAGTTGAAGTTATCATTGCATCGAACCCAGGATCTCCCCAATGAGAGATCAGCGCTCTATCAACTGAGTAACAGCCGGCTCGTTTTGAAGAATTGAATAGCAGCTCATCTCATCTGTAGTGTGTGCATTTCTGTTTGTTTATTCCTTTACCTTACCAGTTTCCGCTACAGCTCTGGTTGAGCCTTGGCCTCAATTCTCGTCGATTCATCGTCTTTTCTCCCCATCCTTTTACTTGTATTCTTTTTAGATCGTCGCTGACGTCTTGTATCCATTCCTTCTTCGGTCTTCCTTTTTTCCTTGACGAGTATAGTCGTCCTTTTAAGCATTCTCTTAGGCATGGACGACTCCTCCATTCGTTCGACATGGCTTAATCACCGTAATCTCTGAGCTTTGATGAACCTAACAATGTCCTCCCCTTCTATTATTTCTTCGATTTCGTGGTTGTACCGGATCATAAAACTGTCGTTTCCTCTGACTGGCTCAAATATCCTTCTGAGTATTTTCCTTTCGAATGTTCGGAGACCGCTTTCCTCTTTTGATATCTTTGTCCATGTTTCCGATCCGTAAGTTACAATTGGCCGTATTAAAGTTCTATATAGTCTTAATTTGGTCTTCCTGGATATAAATTTGCTTTTCAGCAGTTTGTTGTTTGCATAGTATGCTCTGTTCCTTGCTTGAATTCGTTCTGTTACGCATTCATGTATTTTGTTTCCGCTATCTATTATATTTCCCAGATATTTGAACCTTGAAACTCCTTCGTATGTACTTCCTCCTATTTCTATATCTATTGGCCTTCTTCTGCTGCGGAGATTACGATGTATTTTGTCTTATTTTCGTTTACTGCCAGTCCGACTTTCTGTGTTTCTTTGTCTAGTTCTTGATATATTTGGAACATTCTGTGTTTTGTTCTTGCTACTATTACTGTCATAGCATATGTGCATATTTGACTTGTCTTGTTGTAGATTGTACCTCTTTGGTCTATTTTTTACTGCACTATGCAATGCTATTAAAAACTAGCGTTTGAGAGTCCCTCTCCTTGTTTTACTCCCTTGTTGAATGTGGATTCCCTTGATATTCTATTACCTATTTTGACTTTTACTCTAGTGTTTTTTAGTGTCATCCTCGTTAACCTGATTAGCTTCGTTCGTGTTTCCGATCCATGCATTTCTTTTACTAGTTTGTGTCTGTCTACACTATCGAAGGCTTGTTTAAAATCAACAAAGAGCATGTGAAGATCTATATTGAGCACGAATATTTGGTCAGTTGTACTGCGGTTATTGCGAAATTCATATTGATATTCTCAGAATTTATCGTCTACTATTGTTCATAGTCTTTGGTTTATCACGTCTGATAGTATTTTGTATACTATGTTTAACAGCGTTATTCCTCTGTAGTTTTGGCATTCGGTTCTGTCACCCTTCTTAAATATGGGGCATATCACACGTATGTTCCATTTATCTGACATGTTTTCTGTCCTCCAAACCTTAATGATTACTTTTTGCATCGCTTCTGTTAGTGTGTTTCCTCCATGTGTAATCAATTCAGCGGTTATGTTGTCTTCTTCTCGTGCTCTGTTGTTCTTCATTTTCGTGATATTTCTGACTACTTCTTCGTTTGTTGTATTTATTTCCGTATCTTTACGTACCTCTTCAAAGTGTTCTATCCATCTCTCTAATATTTCCTGCTCTTCCCCTAGCATTCTTCCTTCCTTGTCCTTGTATCTGAATATGCTTGGTTGGTACCTATTGTTTAGTTTGTGTATGGCCTGATAGTACTTTCTTCTTTCATTCGAATTTTTCTATTTCCTCTAATTGTCCTCTTCTCTTTACATGTTTTGTTGGCTTTCCTCCTCAGCTCTTGGTATTTTACACGGTTCTTCCGTATTTCCGTTTGTGTCATCATTTCTTTTTCTCTATAGCTTTGGTGCAGTCTTCATCAAACCACCCTTGGCTTAGTTTCTTTGTTCTTTCCCCAATCGTTTCCTTGGCTGCTTCTCTTATTATGTTTTCCACTCTAGCCCATTCTCTGTTAACGCTTTCTCCTCGTTCCATTTCTTTATTTTGTAGTTTGGATGTTAATCTTTGTTGATACGCTTTCTTCAGCTGTATGTATTTCAATTTGTCTGTGTCCCACCTTTCCCGTTTTCCTTGCGACATCTTGCAGGTATTGGCTGGCTATCTTTTCCCTGAATTTAATTTTAACCAGGTAATTGTCTGAATCGCAATTAGGTCCTCTATGGCTGATAGGTGAAGCATGTCTGTTGGATATTAACACGTGGTCAATCTGATTTGTTTGATTGGTTCGCGGTATCTTCCATGTGTCTAAATGTGAGGGAATGTAGTGCTTTTTATTATTAGATTATTCCTTGATGTGAATTGTCCTAATAGTCAATTGTTGCTGCTTACATCCTGTAGTGTATGCTTCCCTGCTACTGTTTTCATGTGTTCTTCCTTGCCAATTTTGGTATTGAAGTCTCCCATTACTATTGTATTGCCAATTTGGGGTTTTATTGTACATACGTGTTGCTTCCAGGGTTTCGTAGAAGTCATCTTTCTCCGTTTCATGTTTTTGTTCCGTTGGAGCATGTTCTGCAATGATAGTTATATTTCTGAATTTTCCTTTGATTCTAATTTTGGCTATTTCAGTTACTGGCCCGAATAGTAGAAGACTTTTTTTTTTTCTATTATAACTCCTGTACGTAGTTGTCCGGTTCTATCGGTGGTATAATAAGGTATGTTCCGCTTTGTCGATTCTTTTTTGCCCTTGCCATCGAATTTCTTGCACTGCCAATATGTCGATTCTATAATTCGTCGTTTCATTCATTATCTCCGTCATTTTCCCTGGCCTTAACATGGTTCGTACGTTCCACGTCGCGATTTTTAGATCTTCCGTCTCTGTCCCTTGTCTTCGCCATAACCTTTCTTCATTTTGTCTGTCCTTTATCCGAGGATGATGCATCTTTTTCATAACAATGATCTTTTTGCTGGGTGAGGTTGTTACCCGGACGCCAAACCCCCAACCGGGAGGATCAGGATTTTGTTCGGGTTTTATCCCTAAGCCGAGTTGTCCGCGACTGCTTATTCAACAGGTCTTGCCCGCTTATATCGCAGCTAGCCCTCGTATCTGAGGTTTGTCCCACCTGTGAACGCGCCCGGTCGCAGCCGGCACTGTGTGGACCTTATGGACCCGGGTGTTTATTCCTTTAGTTCCAAAATATGGGAAACAAGTAAGCAGTGCGATTCTACTAACAGTTGTAAAGGCTCCGAGGGTCTCTTGATAATATCTCAAGATTCAGTAAACCAACAGTATAGAAGTAATTTTAAAAAAATAGTATTTGAAATAGGTTGGCAACACTTGCATCTGGGCCGCAATACCCAATTTGGATTATCGACTTGTCCCAGTACCACATATATGCACAATTTGATGTAAATCAATGGGCGCGTGTCGATTTGTGTTACAGACACACAAACATTCATTTCAGCGGCGAATTCTGGATTCACAGCTTGGACTACCACTAGTACGGGGGTCACACATAATATTGATGATGATGATATGTGCTCTGGTCTCCCTTTCATGTAAATTAATATTACTTGTGCAGATCAAAATATTTGTTCACAAGGCTGCGGTGGTAGCCTAAATAGTCCACAGGATACACTCCTGATTCATCTTTAAGGTTGGCAACATTAACAATTGGATATGCACAATATGTTTTATTGTGTTAAATAATGTTCGTGCTGCAGATATGTCTGACGGAATGGAAGCAGTTTGAATATATATCAAGATGCATCTTTGACTTAGGTCAGATCTGGTGACACTTTCAGTCGCTTGTTTTTTCTAGTAGTAGCCACCAAACGTCACGCTTCAAAATCGCATGCTCTTAAGCAAAATCCCATTACTTTTAGCGCAGATAAAAATAGTCTATATTATTATTTAGTCTATGCTTATAGTTACGTGCGGTATCAAGGTACCTCAAAGGTTTGGACTTAAACAGAATACATATACACTAAGTTGTAAATTGGTAAGATACTTGGTTCAGATTGTTTAAAAAAAAAAAATTATCATCAGATATTTCTATTGAGAATAATGTGTTTCCCTTCTTCCAGCGCCCAAACAGAAGCCCAGAGTAGCCCCACTGATGCAGAAGACACTGAAGTTCATGAAGACTCAGTTCAGAAGATGAAGTAATTGAATCGACGTTAGTTTGCCTTGATTCCTGCGGTATTAAGGAAAATGAGACAGCACTGAATTGTTCATGGTGATTGTGGGGGGGATAAAAAAAAAGTGTTTGATCATTGTATTTTGTTAAGTGATGCACTGTGCATGACTAAGAACTGTGATTGTGTTTTTAAGTGAAGATTGAAAAAAAAAAAGTACAACAATGTATTCATAATCATTAATACTAATTACATATGTTAGCATTCAAATCCTTTTTTTTTTTTAAATGAATTGCAAAAGCACTGAGTGGATACGAATCGTGTGGAAAGACAAAACGTTTACAGCTCCATTGTGTGGTCAATTTGAGTGATTGTTTTCTTCTTCTTTAAAAACTATGCATATCTCATGTGAGGGAACACCAGCTCACAAATGAACTGCATAAAAATATATGAACAGTGACACCCTGCGCGCTCTTAAATACATATTCTTACCCCCCCTTCTAGAAACCAGTTACTTCAAAGTTTTGCAGTTTTCCATGATGCGGAAAACTTGTAAAGTGCCTGAAGTGTAAATTTTCAGTTAAAAAAAAAAAAAAAAAGAAACCATAGTTTCTAGTATAAAGTTTGTATTAAGTCTGTGGTTTAACAAGAGTAATATATGTGTTAATGTATCGATGATTTAAACAGTAATGGTCCATCACAATATGAACTGCTAGCTAAAGGAGTTAGACTTCAAATAATATCTCCGGTTTCTGTAAATTATTTACAAATTATATCTATCCTATCTATCTATATATATATAACGTATATATATATATTTTGAGAAATGATTTTTAGAATGACATTGTCTTCCTGTGACATACACAAACTACAGCACAGGTTGTGTATTTATTTATTTATGCTTTTATTGACCTATTGTTGTTGTTATTCTTTTTTTTGTGGTAAACCTATTTTTTGTGTAGGTAAATAATAGTTACCTTTGTTAATCAGTGATGTGATGTATTTTCTTTTTTTTTTCGTAGTTTTAATTCTTATTTTAAAATGATATCGGAATATTATTTTTTTTTTTTTCATATGTATTTTGTTTCACGAGTTCTCGTACGAACTTTCATTCCCCCAGGACTTGTGTTTTTTTGGACAGTTGTTGTTGTTCATGTAGCAGAATATTGGTTAATATATCTGATCGAATTTCTGATTTTTTTTTCTTTCTTTTTTGTGTTTAATTTCCTACTGAACTCATATGCAGATAGACACTATGTGAAGTATTTCTTTTTAATTGATGCAAGAATTTTTTTTTTTTTGCAATGATTGGTAGTTAAGTTGCAAAAGGAATTATATAAATACTGTTGTAAGTATTCTTGCATATTATTCTTTCTGAAGAAATATAATGGGTATTGGTTTCTCGAAGCTGCGTCAATATATATTTTTTTGTATTAAGTTCATTGAAAGTAATAAATCTGTTGATTTCAATGTTTTAAAAAAAAAACTGTTCCTTTTAATATGTATTGCACCAGTGAGTGGATCCCATCCTTTTCCCAAACGGCTGATAACCTAACCGTGAAGCCAATGTTTATTAATCGCGTGCCCCCCTTCCCGAAACTGTAGTCCATTACACTTAGTGAAATGAAAATAAACATCTTCACACAATAAGTAAATACGAGTTATTTATTCTACCGCATTTATTTCATATATAAAAGATAGATCAATGTTACAGTGAAGCCATCACGTTAATTTTGTTATACGTTCTTAAAGTTCAAAGGCGACATCTCTACTTCAAGGTTATACGCGTAACATATAACTGTGTCACATATCAGAATATATTTCTTATGAATCTGCTCACATAAATACAAATAGACAACAGCATAAGACCCTTATCGATACGTTCAAATCAAATACGTAAAAGGACTAGTTAGAATGAGTTAGTATCCAAGAGCTTACTTTATTATTAGTTAGTATATAAATAGTATTTTCTTTATCGATTCAAAATATAAATTGAAAATTTTACAAGACTTGGAACAAATATAGATTAAACTTTCAAACGCTCATCACATAAATTCAGCTATTTGTTGATTCTAAGCTGCTTTTGACAATCTCCGTTTTTCTTTTCTTTCTTTTTTCCTTTTTGGCTATTCGCTATTGGTTTATGGCCGTTTGCAGTTATAGTTTAATTTGTTTTGTTTAAAAAAATAATGTTACAAACAATATATTTTGCCTCGTTTTCACAATGCGTTTCATATTTACAAAATGTTCCTATGGCATCAAACCGTTACTATAAGGCTCCTGTAATTTGACATGTCGGCATGAAAATTTGAAAAATGAAGGTTTTTACACGTCGTTGAAAAACGAGCTTCACTATATTTCCCTCGATCCAATCCACGCATACAAGTCACATTGGGTAAAACTTGCACTACGTAGGGGCGAATTGAAGGTTAAAGAAGAACTGACCATTTGATGGAAGTTAGATAGGTCGTTGAGCATGATGCTGTAACGTTACCAGTAGTTTATTTGGGCGAGTCGAGCACGTTACCCCTACACCATCTTGCCATCTACCCTAGTGTACACTTCTGCGTTCGAGTGGGTGATGCAGCATGCATCTCAACTGCTCGGATGGCTGGCGCGAGTGCAGATAATTGACAGTCATGCTGCGTTCTCAGTGTGTGCGCGCGTCTACAGCATGGAATATCTGAACTACTACAGAGCCATCTATCAGCGTTGCGGCGAAGTAAATGAGAAAACTGTGTTGAATCGCGTATGAATAAAAGAACATGACCTGACTTCTAATCTAACACTTGATTAGAAATATAGTAATAGATTTGAGCATAAAAAGTACTTTTTGAAAGAAAAACCTTCAGCCCGCCGACTTCCGAACCCGGATCTGCCATAAGCCGACGTCTTAGTCATGTAGTTACAATAGCTGGTTGCAAACATCGGTTTGGAAGTTTCATTGACAGAGTTCGTGTGCCATATGTTTCACGAGAGTGTTGCGCAGGCGCACTCGTCCGATAGTATTCCAGTCTCTAGATACTCTAGAAGAGATGTGCTAACAGAAGGAAACAAGCACCTGCCGTTCGAGCGAGAGTTGCACTAATTGACTCTAACGTCACATCCGTTAACACCTTTCTTTGCTACCTTACAATTCCAGTGCAACACCAAGCATACTGCCCGAACAAACCTCAGATGGCAGGCTTTGCGTGTAAACGAGGATGGCGAGTGAACTGTGAATTAATTTTTCTGTTGGTCCTTATAAACTGTCACTTTGCATCTTCTATTTAAGATGTATTCCAGAAGAGACTACAAAGGAGAATCTATAGGTCCTGCAAGTTCATTTAATAGATTTCCTGATTTTAATTTAAGATACCAGTCTCTGATTTTCAGTTCAATAACTGTATCGACTTATTTAATAAACGGATATGATTGGATACTATGCATGGACAATCCTGTACACCCTCCTGTTACGTTTGACTCGTATAACCAGATTACGTTGGTATTCTTTCATGAATATTTATCTTTGTCTGATGTATTCCTTGTACAGCTATGTGCAAAAAGATTGCCGCATATCTTTTAAAGAATATTTCCCAAATTCTCGAAGATGTTCCTCCCGTCTGTGACACCTACTAACGAAAATTATAATTGCCAATTCCCATTGCGTTACAAACATATCTCTCTCAGAGATAATTAAAGCTAAAAGTAAGTGCACATACCTCGCTTTCATATTGTTATTTCTATCACTACTCTAGACGGGCGTCCATTAAAATCAACATGCATTGCAATATCGCAGTTTTCAAGTTCCAAGCACGAACATTTGAATCTTTTATCGATCACTTTCTGAAATACAAAACACTTAATTCAGTTGGCAAAAATCGACAACTTTCAACAACACCAAATCTGCACAGCACAGCCACCTTCGGTAATTGAGATATCTGACACGTCAGGTTAGCGTCGAAGAGGTTTCGAGTTAGGGTGTGGGTGTTATATATTTTTTTAAACAAAACACAATAAGTTTGTATCCTCAAAAGCATAATTAAGAAAATGATGCGCATTTATCTTAATTAGCGAGGTGCTTTTCCATGGCAGGGCGGAAAGAGGAATGTTTATAGCTTTTCCTATCTCTATGACAACAAATCAACCCCATTCCGCTGATATATTACAAATCGAGTTCCGGTGACGACTTTCGTTTTCGAAAAATAAAATTGAATTGGGAAATAATAATAAAAAAATCTTTGGTCGTTTCGGCGTCCTTTGTGGGGGCACCAGTCCTGTTTCAAATGTACTTTCTAGCCTTCATTAAAGCAGAAACAATGTATCGAAAATTAAATTTCTTGTAATGCAGTAAATTCTAAAATTGCGGGTAATTGTATACAACAAAATCCAACCAGTGCAGCCATGAGAGGGGACTGAATATAAACAATGCTAGTAGTAGATGTGAACAAAATCTTGTGCGGTGAGATTATTTTGATATACATCTAATACAGCCTGTTGCATACTTCACATCATCACCCCTATAATGCCTGCTGGATTCAGTCTTGCTGTTGACCATCCTGACGAAGGTGTTCCGTTGTTTCCGCTCAGTTTCACGACGTGGATGCCGTAATCATAAGACCTGGACATCACCTTTCTCATCTTTTTTCTTTCTCTGGAGTAGTTTTCACCCTCTGTAAACAATATCTAATGACAACGTAATTTACTATAAATACAAACAAAGTCGCTACAAATACAAACCCTCATTGAAAAAGAACAAACTGTATGAAAATGACACATAAAAAAATGAACGAGCAGTTCACTTCTTCTATCTCATCATCAGACTTCAGCTCCAATGGTCTAGTGATCACAGTCGCAGAATTTGGATATACACTACGGAATCACATAGGTTTCGTTCCAGGCCTACTGCCGACTACCCTGACTGAATTTTCAAACGTTTTAAGAAGCGTTTTTTTATCTCGCGAAATGTGACTTGTACCCTCTAAAGTATTTATGTTCTTTCTGTAGGGAAGTAGGGAAGGTGAAGCATCCATCTTTATAATCCCAGGGTCCTTTTTGTGAAACAATGGAATATCACACACGAAAATTCTTAAAACTAGTAGTGGCCCAGTTTCAGCGTGGGTGTCGATCGTGCTACACACTCTTTATGGACATACTTTTTTTTAAACGAAGAGAAAAAGAATGTTAATAAAAATACTGGGAGAAAGATAAATTCATTTTATTTGGTTCATGGAGCATCGGACTCAAGTAGCTGCATATACCAGGACCATGATGTATAAATACATCCATTTTAAGTTCAGTTACAGATTTTTTTTTCTGTGAGTGTGTGTGTGGAATCTTTTTATTCTTTATTTATAAGAATAAGTTTTAACTGGAATAATTACGATTTTTCATCGTAAGCATTCATTAGGTTGGATTACATATAACTATGAATAAATGATGTATGAATTCATGAAGTGCTTACACGCCACAATCACAATAGGAAAATGGTAGTCAAGGTTTCTATATTCTCTACAGGTTGCGCCAACGGGAAATGCGCTCGCTGTGATCACGTCTTCCTGGTAGCATTGGTGTGGTAGGATCCCGGGAGAATATGCTTCTAAGCGTGTTCGGGCTTTTATTTATGTATTTTTTATTTTTTATTTTGGGTTGTTAATAAAGCTCTGTTAAAATATTTATGTGACTGCAATTTATTTATCGGAAGAATAATAATTCTGAATAAATAGCAAAATACAGGTAAAGTCTAAAATCTTCAATAAGAATGGGAACCTACCGTAAAGCAATTGAATTTGGTTCCACAATAAGCTGAAACTAAAAAGTGGTACTTGGATATTATTTAATATATCAAAATGTAGCCATTTGAATTTTATTTAAGGCTGAGACCTAACTTTGGCTCAGACCCATAGAGTTAGGAATATAAATAGAGGAAACCTTAGGCTGTTTTCAGGAGAGGGGAATGCAGCCAAGAGACGGAAGGGACGAGGCATTTCGGCCATCTTGTGTAGACAGTGTGGCCTTATATTCAGAGACCCTCTTTTCCGAGTATTGCCTCTCTCATGTGCATCCTCTATCGAAAAAGGCAATCCTCACAGTACTCGGTATAGAGGGACTCTAATGGGACCACAGAAGATGGCTGCCGATGAACCGAATTTGGCTTCATGTGACGTCATGTATGTTCTCTCTATTTTCTTCCTAACTCTCTGCTTAGACCAGCTCTGGTTTCAAAAAATAGTGTTTTGATTGATTTAATGTGCTTTTTCTTTCTTTTTTTAAAAAATGAAAACAAAAGGACCTCGAAAATGTAGACATTTTAATACTCTTCTTAAATTGTTGCAATTAGGACTAGTTTTTCATTGTTCAGTTATCTTTCCAGTTAACTGAATCTGAACTCTAACTTTAATATCCGTTTTTCAATTGCCTTTTGACTGATGGTTAACTGAAGATTATTGAGAACAGAGCGACAGTTGGCAATGGATTTCTACTTTTTCGCCATCTAGGGAGTTGTTCAGGAATTATGAAAACAATAGAATAGAGGATAGCGCAGTAAGTTATAAACAAAATACGCATCAAATTCACTACTTTCGGACGTAAGAAATATGAAGGTTAGATTGCATTAAGAGATTTGTGGAAAAAAGAAATAAGGTAGTAAACACACATATGTAAAGAGTTGAGTTACTACCCCAAAAAAAATACGTATGTGTGACGCCGATCTGGTAGTCGTATGGGTAGGGGCGATAAGCAAGCGACTCGAAGGTCCCGGATTTGAATATCGGCTGGTTGCATGGATTTGAATTTTAATTAGCATCGCATTCATAATCGTGACAGGCCGAAGTCCGTTACTAAAAATGGCCCTTACAAAATCAAGTTTACAAAGATTTTTTTTTAAGTAGGTGAGACGGTTCTAGATCGCTGGCCCGCATATCCTTATACACTCTGGGAAAATAGATAAACTCCACGTAATAGCCCGCAGTTTCCACGCCATATATGCCCCGTATTTCCTTGCAAATTTTTACCACAGATACATCTATAAACACCTACCGGCAACACAGAAATCCAAAATGTGCTACGAAAAGCTATATGCCATTATCATTTCGTCAATATGCAGTTCGTCAACATATATAATAACATAACATAACCCCATGAGGAATTATGGCAAAACTTCGTGTTATGAATTACACGTATTTTGCCACAAGAAACACGGACAGTGTCTCGGGCGAGTGAAGAGGGTTTAGTTGAAGTCAAGTTCTATACTTTTTTATTATACACGATCTACATGTTTTTTTTAAATGCATGTGCTAGCTCCCCCTGCCAACGCGCAAGAAACTAAATAGTCCCTAGTACCTTTCCCTGTTTCTCTCTCACTTCACACTTCTAGGCACGTTAGGAATGTTACATTTCTGGGGTAAATTTTACGTTTTTTGCTGCCCATAAAGTAAAGTAAAGCGGAAGTTAAAGGTAGTTCTAAGAACATGAGCAATTACAAGCAAGAAATACAGTAATTGGAATTATTGATTTTTTCTTTTTTTTCTTTTATGAAAGAGTTCATAGGGCAGAAAACAAATTTCTTCGGTTTTTGGATGCGTTTTATTTCCTCGGTTGCAACTAACAAAGTAATTAAGATTTTCAGTTTGGGAGTGTATAGCCAAAATTGGGGCTTGTAAATAGAGTTTTGCAGTTTTGTTCATATTGGTTTTTAATTGTTAAAACTTTAAGGTAGGGATATGTACTCGATAATTTTCGGTTACACATTGGGTGGTCTAACAGAATCTCTGTAATTACATATTTCTCAGTAATTGGAAAACACACTACAGGTGGTCAGCGAAGTCCATGTACTTCATGAAATTGAATATGAATGTTTAACTTTTTTTTGTTTGTTTGTTAGCCGCGGCTAGTACTCTTTTTAAGGGAAAAGGGATATGATAAGGTGTAAAGTGGGCTAATGTTTTAAAATTTTTATTATTGTTTTTCATTATCATTTTACGAATATTATGTTTGCCTCATAATCATACGGATTAACTTCACTTTTGGAACCACTGTATCCGCCAGCTACCGCTTTACACTATTCATTTCCTTGTAAATAATTCACGAAGCAATATTTAATCATCTTGATTCCATTAGCTTTATTATTTGCTAGGTAAACTTAATGACCCGAAAAAAAGATGTAAAATTTGCAGCACAAATGTAACATTTCCAACATGAGTGGAAGTGTTGAATTGCAAAATTTAACGAAGTTTCGAGTCATGAAAGTATGAAATGAGAGCAAAAAGTAGTCGGGACTGTTTAGGTGCTTTCGTGTTTGGAATGAGCAGGTCATGCGCATCGCGTATAATGAACAAAATTTTGTAATTCACTCACTCGACACGTACGTGATTTTTTGTAGAAAAGTAGTGTCATTCATAAATCGAAGCGTCGCTATTAGTAATCCACACGCCACCATGTTTGTGTGTTGACCACCTGGATTGAGTATTTAACGAAATAATAATGACACAGCTTTTTGTGACATTTTCGTATTACTGACTGGACATACACAAAAAACTTGGGTCGGTAGAACCTTCCTCGGAACCCCTAGGGCGGTGCGAAAGAAAAATCGACATTTCACATTTCTGATGATATCCTAATCTACGCTTCAATACCTTTCAAACCGTGTATCACACGTCAAAATCGGTGAAGGGGTTCAAAAGCTACGAATCTTAGCCGAATCAAAATTTTCACAGATGATAGAAAAGTTTGTCTGTCTTTTAGTTTTAGTGGCCGAAGGGGGGGGGGGGGGGGGGGGGGGGGGTTGGCGGTCAATTGTGGGCCCCAACGAGTTGGAGTAAATCGAAACTTATTTTGTTGATAGGAGTTATCGTTTTCGAGATACTGCCTAAAATCGGTTTTTTGTATGAAGACTATGCACTCTTTTTAATAGGCAGCCTTACAAAATAAGTGATATCAGTACGAAAACCCTCCGGCGTAAAGACAAGAGTGACGCAAGAATTCTACTCACAAAAGAAGTGATATCCATTTTGCGAGTTACTTTCTTTGTGTCACTAT
>JAGDQP010005509.1:13375-77807 GCA_022664845.1 Lepisma saccharinum | reverse complement strand
ATATATATCTTTTCGACACACTAGAGGAATAGAAACATGAGTTGAAAAATGTTTCTTATGTATGAATATGTTAATACAGATTGTTTCTACTTTCGTTTACAAAGCTAATTGCAGACCTCAAAAGGTTGAAGCCCTTCATTCTCATAAATACAGACAGGATTAGCCACCTTTAATCTATGTCATGGATGTAATACTTTATGTTAGCTACTTCTGTTGTGTGGCGTTAAATGTAGTTCCGATGTTGTTATTTTCATAATTTCGGATACATGCAAGTATAATGAAATAAAGTCAAGCAACATGGATCAAGTTCAGTTTAGGTCACCCAGCTACTGAGCAATACGTACGCTTTATAACACTCCTTCCCTTGCAAATGATTTACTTATAGACATTTCTGTAAATACCTAGCGGTAGACAACAACCCAAATTCATTTTCGAGAAGCTATACTTAATAATAATTTACACAAATACGTAATCGATTTGCTTTACACACAGGTATTCCACATGGGGAATATCAGTGGCGTCATTTCGTGTGATCAATATCACGTATTTGCTACATAATTAATAGAAAGACATCGAGGGGCGCTAGAAAGTGTAGATAGGTTAGGTAAAGCCAGGGTAATTATTTTATCGTTATACTTGAAGCACATCACATTTAACAGGCCATCCTTGTGTTCAGCTCCAACGCGGAAGTAGCTAATTAATTACACGTACTTGTTGCAATTTCAGTCTCATACTTTCATGGCCTAAATTTTTCTCCTGTGAATTTTACATTGTTGGCTTACCTAAATTGAACTTAACCCGGGGCTGGGACACATTATTGAAGGGTGTATGCGTGTTCTTGCACTCACATCATCCTTGCTCCATATTGTTCATTGTACGGATCCGAAATAATGTCAATATCAATTGCAAATACATTCAGCGCCGCATAATAGAAGTAGCTAAAAGTAAGAAATACTTAATATGAACAGAAATGACTTATTGGCAATAGTTCAAGGAGATATACTCGACGGAAAAGCATTCTTTGTACGTAGTATGAAGAAGTCTTATCGTTATGCTAACCTTTCCTGTTTCCATGTAAACATTTATAATACACGATCGGTAGTATTCACAATACTTTCTTTTTTACTCCAAAATATCTTAAATCGACGTTTCTGGCATGTACTACCACTCTCCGAAACAGTTTTGTAAACTATATACAGACACGTATTAGAGAAAAGTATTCTCCTGAAATTATTTAAAAGGAATTATGTTAATCGTTAAGAAGACGTGTACAAAGTCGACGAAGTGTGTTAAGAAGACGAAGTAAAGCTACTTCGTGTTTTTTTTTTTTTTTACAAGATTGCCTTTCTTTTGTACGATATATATTAAAAACAATGATCAAGTACGTAATTTATACCTTAGGCCTAAATACGTAGCGCACACGTCTACTTTTCCTGTAAAACTATTCTTTAGAGCGCGTCTTTTTAAGCATACCCATATAGGCCCCTAACATACTCGAACATCATATTTACAATGCCCGCAAAGCAGGCAACATTGTTTTTAGATGTTTTTGATCTTTAATACTATTGAAATGCATTGTGCCAAGTTGTATATTTCATCAAGCAATTCTGTGTTTATGCTTTCCATTTCTTGTTTCCTGTTTTCAAACTTTCGTGATACACAATCACTATCGGATCGTTAAATATTTAATCGACGAAAATCTGATGATTAAAGTTAACGACAGATTTAACAAACCGTTAGCGTTAACTGATGTTGATGAAACGGTCATTTCTCCTAATCAGATGTTAAATGTGCTTAACGGGTTGTTAAATCTTTAACCAGCGTTGGTGAAACCGGCCGTTTGCTAGTTACTGCTGTCCAGGTCCTTTATGACTACAAAGTGACGACTGCGATCGGGCGCGTCCATAGGTTGCGGGTAGTGGGAAAATCCACAGATATGAGGGTCAGTTGCGAAATAAGCAGGGAAACCTGACGAATAAGCAGTCGCGGGCAATTCGGCTAAGGGAAACAACCCGAAAAAAAACACTGCTGCACTGCAGGTGGTAGAGGGATCTACAAGGGTTAAGAGAAGAAATCCCTGACATAAAATTACCTGGTCCTCCAGGTTGAGGTTGGGCTACTAACTAGGACAGTTTGGCACCGGATTTTGAATCACAAAGAAAATACAAGACACATTAGAAGTATAAATAGTGAACGACAGGCTACGCAAAATTAGAGTCAAAGAAAAGGTTAGAAATTTTACGATAATATCTATGCATGCTCCAACAGATTTCATCCAACATAAAAAGGATGAAGCTGAATTCTATAGCAAGTTAGAACATGTATATAACTAAACCCCAAAATATGATGAGGTAATAATAATGGGAGATTTCAACGCTAAATTAGACAGAGAGGACGCAAAATACAAGGTTTCAGGTCAACACGAACAGAGCAACGAAAACGGCTCGCTACTCATTCAATTTGCAATCAGAAACAATGTTTATATCAAAAGCACAATATTTTCACACAAGAAGATTCATTCGGGTACATGGAAGACCCTGAGGTAAACTACATAGACGATATTCCAGTCTTCACAAGATATCGATCATCAATGACAGGTGTCAGATCACTTCATAGTTAGAACCAAAGTAACGGAAAGAATAAACAGTAGCAGAAAACGAGAAACTGGAAAGAAAAATGGAATCTAGAATTGCTTATGACAACAGGAAGGGAAGCATACTAAGAAAATCTGGAGAAAAAACTCCAAGATCTTCAGGGTTTGGAGAACACACAACGTAAGGAAGCAGCACAACAGAAGTGGGTGCAAGTTGGAGTGAAATTAATAGCAGATAATAGCAGCTATTAATGAAGTAGAAACTAAGAAAAAACAACAGAATGGTTTGACGAAGAGTGCAGAAAACCAATTGGAAGAAAGAATGAAGCACGGGTAAATATGCTGCAGAAAGAGACACGGAACAACTATGAAAGAACCAAGAACTAAGGAAACATACAAAGAAAATCTCTAAGATCAAGGAGAAAGAATGCCTCAAAGAAACAACTAGAAGAAATAGAACAACTGAGCAAACAAAACGAAAACTCCATAGTGCAGTGCAGAAGATGAATAAATGCTATTAACGTAGCTGTAGGAGCAAAGAAGACTTAATATTGCACAATCAGGAACAAGAAATAATGAACAGATGGGTGAGACACTTTCCTGAAGTGTTAAATAAGAAAGATGATACCAACGAGTAGAACACTAAAAAAAGACGGACCTGGAGAAGTAGATATTAACGGAAAGAACTACACAGAAGAAAGATCAGAAGCTCCAACAGATGAAGAAGTAGAAAAAGATTAAAAAACGAAAGAGTGCCACGGAAATGATCAAATATGGAGGAAGAGAATTGACTAAAAAGATACATGAACTCATAAATATAATATGGGAAGAAGAGATGCCGAAAGACAGGGGGAATAGTATAATATGCCCTGTATTCAAGAAAGGAGATAGATACGACTGCGACAACTATAAAGGGATTTCGTCATTAATAGTAGTATACAAAGTGCTATCAAGTATCTTAAATGAGAGATTAAATGCCTCAACAGAGACCATTATTGGGAGATGATCAGTGTGGCTTCCGCAAGAGCAGGAGTACCACTGACCAGTTACTCACAATAAAGCAGATGGTAGAAAGACATTACGAATATAACCGAGATCTACATCTGCTGTTCATAGACTTTAAAGAGGCCTTTGACAATATAGATTCTTATCAATGCCGCGAGCTCGTTTGGAAAGCAAAGGCAGTAAATAGCTAATAACAGAGTCACTAACTATTAAACGATTCAGTTTACTTCGCTGCGCCAAGGGAATTTATGGGATGAAAAATGTGTATACGAGTAACGGAAAAATTATTATAGTTGTTGGTCAAGTAAAGAAAACCGTTACTAAAGAACATGAACTTCTTGCAATCTGAAAGCAAATAAGGCACACAATACAGATGAGGTCGAAGTATCAATAGAAAGTGCTTCCTATCAAAATACTGCTCTGTACATATATTTATTTCCCATTATATAGAAGGTTGATCCGTCTGTATGTGTCCAAATTTTGACGTCTCACTTATCTTATGAAAAACCACGGGACCACCATCGGCTGCTTTCGATGTGAGCACCATGTCTCCTGGCAATAGCCTTGCGCCGTAACTTCCAGTGTAGGAGGCTCCGTTGAAGTACAGGAAGGGGAATCTTGAGCCACTCCCCCCTGGCAGGCTTTCCAGAGGCAACGGACAATGGCGACACGACAAGATGCAAGTGCTCTTTTCAATAGGTCAAACCCACAGAAATCCATGGGACTCGCATCAGGTGACATCACTGGTATGTCCTGGAAAGGAATAGCTTGGATGCCGGTGTCTGTCGCCATCTGTTGCAGAAATCGCTGGGTAGAACGCGACGTATGTGATGAGGACTTGATTTAGTGCATTTCCATACAAACGGGGCATATCTTCTGTAATATGTTGCTGATAAAATGCGGAATTGATCTTGCAGTTGTTAGGCACTCGACGAATCGTCACACTTTGTGGAGGAGGGTTTTCCTGTAAGGCCATTCGCCGCAAGTTCCGAGCTACAGGTGGCGTCACCGCAGTACACGGTCGCTTTCTACTCCCCTTAGTGGATGAACGAAGTGCTGTAACGTCGTTGTGTTAATTATGTTCTTGATGGTTGTTGTTCCCAATTCACATCCCATTTTCCCTGCACTGTTTCTGAATCTGTGTCACGAAAAACTTTGCGTGGAAAAGTGCTACCATAATTCACACAACACACATAGAAGGCTTTGGCTTCCTGTTACTGTTTGCATCATTCGGATCGGTCGATTGTGTGAGCAGGGGTGCAGATTTCAAATCGGACACATATAGACGGATCGACCTTCTGTATTTGTCGTGTTGCAAATATTTTCATGTCTTATGTTATGTGTATCGAGCTTCTTGATATCTTAACAATTTATGTGTATTACTTTTGTGTATTGAATGTGTTTGTGTTACAAATATGCTTCGTAAGTGTTTGGTGTTATGTACCTCGAATTTCTTGATATCCCAGCTAAAGAATGTATAGTGTGTCTTTTGTACGATGAAAGTGTGTGCGTGTGTGTAAATAAACTATATGAGCAGAAACTTCAAATATTTTATAATATGCAATATCATCAGTATTGGCCCAGGTATGGCGAATGTAAAATATGGGCCTCTCTGCATAAATATATTCAAAGTGAAAACATTACAAACGTACTGATGTCAGCATATTATTATCATATTGTGTGAATATCTCGTGTGCCACATTCATTTGTTTTATCTAGCTGTAGTAACTACGTTCCAAGCTCTCGAGTAAGCACCACATCTCATCTTCAGTGTTTCCATAATTATTTTTATTTCGGTCGCTTTAAAATGTGATGACTTCAATATAAACATTTCCAAATATACAGCATCAACGATACTTCACTCACGAGCCGTAGCTTGCTGTTCATTCCTTTATTTGGCGACTAACATAGTAAACAGAAATTTTAATAATATAAACGCTATTCTACTTCCCTTTCCTTTTTGAAATCTAATGGACTGTAACAAAGCCACAGGTGTTGCAACACTGTGTGAAACCAGTATATCCTCTTCCTCCCACTTTCACATGAAGCCACTGGCAGCCAACGTCCTCTCTTCTTCACCCCTTCCTCAACCGTTACTCCCAAGGGCTTAGCGACAACCGATATTCTTAATAACAAATTGGCAAAACAGATGCCTTACAACGAGAAGAAAATGGATAATTCTCAGAAAATCAAAAACGACGCATTGAATGAAAATCTCGTTTCCGGAAATTAGTTGCTACCAACATGGTGGCTATCAAAAGTGAAAACACGATGTCACAGGGTTGTCAGTGTTGCCAACCTGGCATAATGTTTCAGTTCTACAAATGGCAGTACGTCATGTTATTGGATATTTAGCATCCCCTAGTGATGATAAATAACATACGTAAAGCACACACTGCAGTGTTGCAAACTATGGATACGACACAAGATGAAATATCATAGGAAAATACGTTGTTTGTATAAGATTGCAAAAAAATTTTTCCTTACACCCTTTATATCACTAAGAGAAGTTATAGAGGAGTTAGTTTCTATATTTCGAATTATAAAACGTTCGTATTCATGGAAGAGAAGTAAACGACAACGCATCAAGCTTGGAACAATTGACTACTGTGTAGTGTGTAAGTTTCAGGAGGGAATCGTGGAAGGATGTGTATTGAAAATGCTATGTAAACGGGAGATATAGAGTTAACTGAGTTTAGTCCAGGTTTCATTTTTGCGCTCAAACCGTGAATAAAGGAAAGGCCCCCCTCCCAGACACTGCTTAAGGTGCTGGTCGTTGGGGGAGGGGGGGGAGAATGTGTACGATAGCAACGTGGAAGGAGAGATCAAAATTGGTGTCGTGTGACTGGGTGTGTAAGGAGATAGGAGTGATGATGATTATTAATACGAATGCTCAAGGCTCAGCCTGATTCTCGCAAATAGAAAGCATCACAGAATTACAGGTTAGGATGACTATCTGGTCACTGTGAAAGCGGTGTACGGGTCATTCCAGCTCAAATCGCCTAAATTAAAAAAAAAAAAAAAAATCTTTCAAGGTGCCCTTCTTAGATCTGAATGATTTTCTAACCGCAAGTAATATGGGTCGAGTTAAAAAGAAATGTAAAATATCACTTTTGTACTCCTTTCCATTCCAGAAATATTTGATGTCAAAAAAGGTCCAAAATCATGATATTTCCTATTTGCGACTGTCGTTTAAAATCGCAGAGTTACATAAATAAATGTATATTTTCTGCTATTATTGTCCAAATGTCGTGAAATTTTGGCAGGTATATCTCAAAGACATACACTTCCGTCCAACAAGTTCAAAGGATGTATTCGGTGGCCAGGTTTGATTACAGGGTTTTTGTTTACGCGAAAATTAAAAAAAAAAAAGCTTGTATCTCTTATTAATGAAACATTAATTAGTTTAATGATGTTGACAATAAACGACAGACAGTAATAAAATTTTACCTGTTACATAAGAGCATAGTAGAGGTTCAGTGAGAGCAGTTTTAACATTGTTGCAATATTCCTTCTTTATTTTAAAAATATATATTTAAAATATCTTTTAAAAATTGTGCATAGCACGTCATAGTAGAACAACAATTAGTTCAGTGGTGTTGATAAATAATAAAATTACAAAATTATTGTTCCTACGACATGAGGCAATTGTAAAGATTCATTGCTAAAGTTACATACAATTGTGAATGTTCTAATATTCAAACCAGATTAAAATATTACAACGAAACCGGGTGGTCCAACGAAATGTTTCCACCCTCTTACTTCGTTCTCTAGTGGTTTGTTTGAAAAATCCCGAAATGCGTCAACTTAAGTTTTGACGGGGACGAATTACTGTGACAAATTTAACATTGTATCCCCATTCTCTGCGGTCTAGTAGCAAAATCTTCAATATTCTTAAATAGCAACATGGGTCAAGTGACATCATTTGATTCTATTTGTTAAAATGTTACTATTTTGAAATTTCACCCAATACTTTGGGAGAAATCGCGTTTGAAATGTGTCCTAATTCTACATTGGAAATTCTCGAAAGATGTAATATTTTACCCTATTAAACGTTATTAATACCCTTAACTACCCATTATAAATGAAGAGACATTAGCAAGCTTCGTTGTTATCAACATGAAGCGTATAGACCAATAGCCGCGATCTAGTGGCAAAACCTTCATTTTCCGTAAATGGCAACATTTGACGCATGTTGCCATTTAAGAAAACTAAAGAGTTTTCCACTTGACCGCAGAGAATGGGGATGCAATGTTAAATTTGTCACAGTAATTCGTCCCCGTCAAAACTTAAGTTGACGTACTTCGGGATTTTTCAAACCAACCACTAGAGAACGAAATAAAGGAAACTTCTCGTTGGACCACCCGGTTTCGTTGGAATATTTTAATCGTGTTTTGAATATTACAACATTCACAATTTGCGATAACTTTTAGCAATGAATCTCTACGATTGCCTCATATCGTAGGAACAATAATTTTGTACTTTTATTATTAACACCACTGAATTAATTGTTGTTCTATTATGACGTGCTATGCACAATCTTTTAAAGATATTTTGAGACTTGTACACAAATTACCTGGCAGGAAAGACGGTATAAGTGACAATTTATCAACCCATCTTTCTTTATTCGCAATCCAATTGTGTGAAGCTAATAACATTATTTTCATTTCATCGCCTCCAAATACCACACATCTGTACCAGCCACTTGATGTCGCCTTCTTTCGCCCACTGAAAAAGACCTGGAAAGTGTGAGTTCCCAAGGATGCTCAAGAAAGATTTCGACGAAGTGGGTGTTCAAATAGAACCCAACGTAGTTTCAGGATTCTGAGAACGCGTAATTATTCCCCTACATCGAGATGAGGCGTTGAAAAAACTTCCTGCTGCCCAGATGGTCCGTGACGATTTACATCATTGGAGTGACGCATTGGTAGACGATCTACAGAACAGAAGAAAAAAGGCAACCACAAGCGCTGACAAATGGCACCGAAGATAAAAACACCTTGTCATTACTCCTGGCAAGGGTGTTGTTATGGCTGATTTCATTGAAGATGATGATGTGGTAGATGGACCTAGTACTGCCACTGTTGAAGAGGAAACCAGCAGTGAGAACGGGGATATGAATAATTGAAGTTCTTTTCGTTCTGGTGAATTTGTTCTTGTGTCCTTTTCCACTGGTAAATGGAATAGGAATTATATTGGCCAAGTTATTGTAATTGTTAACGGCGAAGTTGAAATAAGTTATTTACGGAAAGGAGGCGTTAAACCAATTTACTTTGTCCCTTTGGATGTTCCTGATAATCAAATGACGCTAGTCAAACAAATTTGAACTGCAAAGCAAAGACATTGGTCGAGGTCATTATGTTTTTTGAATATTGATTTCTCTGATATTTAGTGATCACTGGTAGTATGTTTGCATGCTCGGATTTTGAAATATCGATACATGTTTAATGCTTTGTATCGTGAAATTGTAATAAAATATTTGCTGGTGTACTTTGTGTGAATATAGTTTGATGGTAGATGGCACACGTTCATTTATACATTGAGGTTTTGATCGTTTTTACTCCATTACGTGGATAAAGTTGTATTTCCACTGAGAATAAATCGGTGATCGACTTCACCCCACTAGATGGGGTGAAGTCGATCACTTTGTATGTTATTATAGGTCTAATGCAATAATAATTTAAATTTTTCTTCTGTATGTGTTTGAATGTGGAATCATCAAGGATTACTTGTATTATTTTTCGTGTCACTTCGACACCGATTTTTTTAGCACAAATAACATAAAAATTAAAAAATACTGATCGACTTCACCCCCGTTGACGGTATTAAAAATTCACAATTCTGTATATAATTCAGATGTTCAAAACATTGTCTGTGGCTGTTGACACAATATCCATGGATAATTTAAAGATCACACAGCAATGTTGAAAAATGCCTAAAAAAGTGACTTCTAACAAGAAAAAGTAACTTAAAAAAAAGCGATTAAAGGTGACAAAAGTGACCAGTTGGCAGCACTGCTTATTTAAATATTCACGAAAACAGCTACAATTTTCCTTCATTTTAACAGTTAATTATTCAGGTAAAAATGTAGGAATTTAAAATTTAAAAAATGGTAAATTAAACTTCGTTTTTTCTATATTGATATAAACTATTGGTGTTTGTTTGTTAATAATCGTCCTCACGTTCTGGGAAGCATCATAAAAATCGACTACATAATTATGTCAGTGCGTGACGCTCCACATATTAAAAGTACTATACACTGCAGAATACTTGATGAAAAGTAAATTGCTTTTGTATGGTGTTTTAGGGTCAAATGCTGAACAAAGTGCATTTGGAACTATTTTTCTAATCACAATAGTTTTTGTGTAAATCATTAATATAGTATGGTCAGTGCGTAACGCTCTCAGATTATGGTGAGTGTGCTTCTTCCAATGTACTATAAAAAGTACTGTATACTGCAGAATATTTGGTGAAAAGTAAAGTGCTTTCATGTGGTGCATTAGAGTCAAATGCTGAACAAAAAGTATTTCAAACGTTTGTCCTAATTACAATAAATTTTGTGTAAAACATTGACGAGCAATACCACGCGTCACAAACTGACATTCAGAATATACTTTTCGACTGTAATTGCGGTATATCTCAGAGAGGTTCCAAAAATGCAAATTGGACATATGATATGCTAACAGAAGTACTGGGGGTCACGTTCTCGATTAAATAATATGTATATATTAAAAATACTATTTATTAAATAAATATTAAAGTTGCCGTCACGCATTGACATTTTCACAACCAGCACTTACACTTTGATATACATTTCTTAAACTCTCTGAAAGCATGGGCCCAACAAAACGCTTTAATGTACTACTTAATAGGGGAATGTTTGACGTTTTATTTTCATTAAAACAAGATCAAGTTGTAGGTAGTAACAGCATATAGGAAGGTAAAAAGAGCCTGACATACTGACATGATCATGCAATCGAGTTTAAATTATAATGCTTGCCAGGTCGTAAATAAGACTAGATAGAAATATATTGACATTTATGTCAATATATAAAAGAAAAAAGCTTAAATGTATATACTTATAATTTTGCATTCCAACTTTTTTAGTTCTATAACTCATAATTAGAATTAGTAACATCGTAGTTTTTAACTTTTTAAATAATCCAACAACAGAAGCTCACTACGCATTTGTACTAAGACTTATTAAAGTATTTTTGGTAAACACACATCCTTTACCCAGGGCTGCAGCTTGTACTTTTGCAAGGGGTGCAATATCCGATTTTGGTGCCCCTTCGAAGAAGCCAAAAATGTACAACGCCCCTTCCTTATCTTCATTTGCCGCATCCAGTCCGGTGTTTGGGAGCGTGATTCTCCTAGACTCCCATGTGGGGGATGTCACCCCTAAATTCTCGAGCGCACCCTCAACTTGCAAATTTTTACGGTCGAAAACGATAGAAACTTTCCAAAACTGCACTTAAACCCTCCTTTTTTTTTGTTTTACACCCCCAAACTGAAAATCCTGTCAGAATCCCTGGGAGGCACGTGCACCCTTTGCTCTTCCGTACTTGCGGCTCTGGGTACCTTCCAAGAGCTGATTGCACTAATCTACGAAACGTTCACTGTATGTTTGACTTTTTACTACAGGGCTTCACTTATTCGTAGAATCGCTCTAATATTGATTTAAAACTTTTAACTTTTGGAACATAAAAATTTTGGCCACGCATTATATTTTATAGTGATATTTTATCTAGGATCTGTAACTGAGTCAGTTAGTTTATTTCTATCAAATTTGTTCAAAAATAAAGCAATACTTACAAGATAAATTCATCTAATAATTCACAATGTCAGTACGTGACGCTGTGTTTTTCCTTCTATACACTTATTATATTTATTTATTAGAAGTTAGCACGGATACAGCAAACGCCATTTTACACCGATCTTGTAACAAACAATAACAACAATAATAAAAATAATATAACAACAAAGACTTATGGAATAGGAAACAATACCATTTTTTTTTTTTTCATTCATTCTAGATTCATATAACAAGCCTTTAGAAATTTACTTTTACTGAAGCAGAATGGTGGCAAAGGAAGAGTATTGTAAAAATGTGATTATCTATATACAAGAGATCGCTGGACCAAACACAATCTCGGTTTTGAGAGGTAGAAATGATGTTGTGAACGAGAATTTTGTCTGGGTACTCTTAGGTTAAAAAGTGGAAGAAGGTCGTTGGTCCTGAGTGTGCCTTGCATTATTTTATAAAGAAATTTTAAGTCATTTAGTTTTCTTCGTGTGACTTTATGTTTTTTAAGTCAAGAGAATTCAAAATGTCTACGTTAGATTTGTGATGGAGGTAGGGTACCCTGTGTTGTACAATGTGGATAAAGAAATTTTGGACTTTGTGCAATTTAGATAAATTTGTTTCACAAGCCATAGACCAGATAGATGAACAGTATTCAATAGTAGGAAGTACACAAGTGAGAAAATATGACCGAAGAGCTCTGAAATCTTTAATATCGGTAAACCTGTAGAGAAGTCCAAGACGTTTGAGTGCTTTAGAAGTTACGAATTCAATATGAGGAGTAAAATTGAGTTTTTCATCAAATATGATACTCAGGTCTTTGTAATGGTCTACCCATGGTATATTAGATGAGGCTAATGTGTACGTACATTTTGTGTTATGGGTTTTCAGTGAGAAACGCATTGCAGCAGTTTTGCAAGGATTGACTTAATATATTCTGGATTTTTTTTTATGGAACTTAAACTTAACACATTCATCTTGAATGTGTGTTTTTCTTCTTCTTTTTCTTCTTCTTATTTTTTGGGGGTCCATACTTCCAGAGAATTTGGAGGAAATGTATGTCAGAACGTAAGTGCGGGTTGCAAAAATGTCAGTGCGTGACGACAACTTTAACATTAAATAATATATAGTATTCTTATTGATTACGTGTATTTCACCGGGAATGTATTCTTCAATATCTCCTCTATCCAATGGTGTGCTGAAATCGCCTTTGTTGAAATTATAACAGAAGATATGTCAATTAACGTCGAAAAGTGTATTCTAAATGTCAGTGCGTGACGCGTGGAATCGCTCAATAATAACAGAAATTATACATTTATTTATGTAACTGCGATTTTAAACGACAGTCGCAAATAGGAAATATCATGATTTTCGACCTTTTTTGACATCAAATATCTCTGGAATGGAAAGGAGTACGAAAGTGATATTTTACCTTTCTAACTTGACCCATATAACTTGCGGATAGAAAGTCATTCAAATCTGGGAAGGTCGACCTGGAGGCATTGGGTGATTTGAGCTGGAATGACCGTACGTTAAATAACGTTGGTTTTGCAGCGTTCGCGTCGATTGTGTAAAACAAGCAGCAGAGCATGGTGGATCATATCCGCCATATAATGTATGTATTTACTGCGTAGACGCTCATGATAGAAGTGTGTATATAAAAAGGTAATGAGTATATGCGTATAGTTCATAAGTGGAGTTGGAATTTGCGAGCGTAGTACAGAGTTTAGAGTTCGAAATACAATTCGGAGTACTTGTTGTTCCAGTACTACATAGTGAAATAAAATAGAGTAGTTAAGTTTTACCTTGCATTATAAACACAAACGGAAATTAAGAGCTCAATAAGAGCTATAACTATCATTACTAATACCATCCCTTCTCAGAAATGTCCTTCTATCAAAAACTTTAGACAAATAAATCTCCTTGCCCCTTGTGGTTTCGCACTCCTCCGGGGGAAGGCCTTGTGTTAACCAAAATTGCATTTACGGATACACAACATAAAAATAACCTCTGCGAAACGTTTTCTCGTCCCCTACACCTGTGTGACTCATCCATATGTTTTAAAAATTATAGCCATCCCGGCCTTTCATTTTCTTTACACATTTACTTTTTTTCATTTTTAGGACAGTTGACGGTCTGCTGTACAAATAATATAGAGTATTTTCTGCTCAGTTTATAGAAATATGAATTACAGCTAATTAGTCAACAAATGATTGCATACTTACGTTAGTTACAAGAATAAACTACTAAATGAATTAACAGCAAAATGTTTTACGTTAAGAAATGAAATAATTGAACACTCTGTAGATAATTATATACGAGGGTTGATTCATAAGTAATGGCATCTGTTGGTTGTCTCGCGAACAGGGGACAACAGGAAGAATCTTTAATATATACGACTGAAAATGTATGAAATGTACAGTCGAATGAAGCCACCAAATGAAGTGTGAATGCAGGAGACTCTCGTAGGGAAGAGACAAAACACAGGACATTGGACAACTGTGTTTTATTATTGCATTGATAACAAGTACACAAGACTACGTACGCACTGTTGAACATCCGTCAAAAAAGGAGTCCTCCGAGTTATCCACAGTTCAGACGCACTGGTCTTCGAAGTAATGACCCAGGTTACCCACGCTCATTGCCAGCAATGGGGCAGACGTTGAATACCATTCGCTGCATGTGAATCGCGAACGTTAGCCACCTCTCGCCGAAATGCTGTTACGGGGTCTTCTTCCCAGTGCTTCCCGTAGTTCTATGGCATTCCCGTACATTTCTGTTATGAAGCACTACTATTTTCACGTACGAACATTGCTCACGCTTCGTTGCCTCCATTCTCGAAGGCTGTCACTCACCGACTGAACTGCGGTGCGTACTTACACCCACACCGTTGTTTACATACCCCATCTGGTGGCTTTCTTCGAAAGTACATTCCATACACTTTTAATCGTCCATCTTCGATTTTTCGTATTGTTTCCTGCTTGGCGAGAAAGAAACGTGTTGCCATGATATATGAATCAACCCTCGTATATTAAAAATGGCAGAAATGGAAGTAAAAGTATGTAATGAGATCGACATCAGATACCTTCTTCTTCCCGTTACTGGTATGAGAATGACTCTTAAGTAAACAACAACCAATACCAAACACCACTCTGACTGGGTAGGAAAATATACATTAACGAGTAACACCTACACTTCACATTGCTTTTATAGTTGAAAAAAATGAAACTATTTTACGCTTATCGTGACTGGATAAGAGAAAGACTGTTAACAACAATACTACAAAATAAAATGTATACGTTCAGTATACGACTGTAATAATGGATATCGAACTTGTATTCAATAAACTAGAAATTATTCTAAATTCTATTAGAACTAAACCTGCTGCTACAGTCTCACAGAATGAAAGAAGGATACTTTAAATGTATTCTATGATATCAGATATAACACAAAGAATATTTCATTTGTAATCGGACATCTCATACCCTTACAAGAGCAAATTAACTCCAAGTAAATTGGCATGAACAAATGGAAAATCACAGGGACTTTTCTCTTTTGGGAAGATTAGCCATGTAAGAGGTAACCGAATACTCACTACAAAGTTTTGCTGTAGAAGAAATAAACTGAATTTTATCTTTAATGGCAATTTTAAAAATATATACTGTGTCAAGATGCTTTTGATTCCACTTTACCACCTTTTCACACTAAAATCCTACCATTTTTACCACACACTATCTGGCTTCGTGTAAGATATAAAAGAGTAACCTTTTATTCCAATTATGGGCCAAAGCAGCAATATGCCTCAGGCAGTGATTTGTCAGGAATTACGTCGCTGGATAGTCGTTCTTCCGAAAAACTAATGGTAAGGTAGCGGCTAGGACTTTTGTTGAAATATCATCCCGAGATTCACCTGGTGAAACAGGAAAATTTTGAAAACTTCAGTCGAAACGCTCGGTAGAGAGACCAGTAGTCAATCCGAAGTCCGCGACGTTAATCACTGGACCACTTGGCTGTTTTTTTTTATTAATTATTTCTACAACTGTTTCCTTATAATTTACTTCTGCGCTCTTCCAGTTGCTGATGCGTCTCTTGCTTCAGAGACGTTTTAATGTGTCTTTGCGGAACTTTGCTACTTTGAAAAGGAGGAAATGTCTCTCCGTTGTAGTCGCGAGCAGATGGCATCCCTTGGCATTCAAAATACACGCGACACTTTCTTGAGGAAATAGTCGCAGCGGGACGCACATGACCTATTTGTCTATTTTTGTTGCTCTAAGCACTGAAAAACAATCATCATGATATTGATAAAATGACTCAAAAAGTTGTAGCAATTTGCAAATGCCTTTCGCTGTCTTCCTGCCAATGAAGGAACAACAATGAACCATAAGGTTTCTCTCTTTCTCTTCTGCTTTGCCTCTTTCCCTCTCATTCTCCCCTTACTTTTGGTTCTGCTTTGTCATGTTTCTCGCCCTTTTATTGCTTTTCAAAGGATCCAGACTTATATTTTTGCTGTTTACAAAAGAGCTTACGGAAACCTATATTCCCAGAAAAAAAAATCATTGTATTGTAGATTTTTGACCTCGCCGAAAAGAAGAGTCAATATGCACACAGGCTGTTGGGGACACCCAACTGCGCTTCACCTTTCCAGGGGGTGAATGACATACACATATATCTTCATGCAACCGGACGTATTGAATATAAGGACGTTCAGTTTGTCAATATAGTCCTATCCTTCGCATATTTAGGATAATCCTGACCTTGCTACCCAAACCGGAACGGTTGTTCTAGATATACAGTGATGTCGAAGCTAAGCTAATTAGACTTTGCTCGAATACAATCCGGATGTAGAGATTTTGATCGGAATGGATAAAAACAGTACTCTGTTTCAACTCAGATTTTTGTTACTGATGCAATGCAAAATGCATGAAATGGACAGTGTTTTTTTTTCTTAATACAGTTTTATTTCAATGTCTGGGCTGCACTTCTTCGAAGGCTCTATAAGCTTGTCATAAAACTCATAATCCTGGAAACTAAAAAAATAAATGATCTTTTGAAGTAGAACTACAGGGAAAACCACCTTGATATTTATCAGACGATACCAAGAAAAGTATGTATAAATCTCAGATTAACAAGCACGCGAGCATTTGAACCTTATTTCCGATAAATAAACAGTCAGTAACTTCATTCTAAATTTAGTATATCAATAGTTTTCTGTCGAAAGTGGAAGGTTCTCTAATGCTAGTTAAGCCCCCTCCATTCATCCCATTAACTTGCTCTCAGGTTTCTTGTTCAACGTTCGATTTAACTTCTTTAATATAGTCAAGAAGTTGTATTCTTCTCCTTTTCATCCTTTCTATTCAACCACGCCTTCAATTGTAAGCAATGTCTGTTTAAGCAACGTACCAACCGGTTTCTTTTCTCTTTACAGTCTCCACTAATGTGTGACTCACACTTTTTTCCTTCGGCTTCTACTCACGATTGTCGCTTGTGTCCAGATGCAGTAACCGTTTTTGCTCCACCATTTTCTTTTAGTTGCTCTTTAGTAAAGTCCAAGTTTTTGCCTCACACAACGCAACAGAATTCTACGGCAATTTCGAATCTTAAAACTATTGACAGCTGTAATCTTCTAAACCGATAGGACGTGCATATTTCCTTCACTCTTCTTTAGTTACTATGTTCGTATTAAAGACTGTCATTCAGAATCATCATTTGGACGAAATCTTGTGCAAAAATAGATGTAAGTACCACAAAATCTGACCTTCTCGGCTTCTTGTCTCCTCAACATCGCGTGAATATGTATTTAAAACTAAAAATAATAGTTTTGTCTGTTTGGCTACAAAACTACTCAGCGAGTTCTCAAATATAACCCCGTTGTTTTCAAATAGAATGGTATATGGTGAGGAAAATGAACTTATTAGATCTTACTTGATTCCCAGCGAGATTCTTTTTCAAAACAAACAAAAAATACTACCAAATTTTGCGAAATGTAAACAAATTAACAACAAATGAGATCACTCACCCCCCCCCCCCCCACACACACACAAATAAAAATACGCTAGTAATGACTAAAATATGACAAATTAGTATTTTCCTGTGAAACAAACCATTTGAACTCGATTGACTAGAGCCTCCTGGAGATTTGGTTGTGTTTCGGTTGTAGAATTCAGGCTGTCTTTTGACGGCAAGAGAAACCTTTTTTTTTTTTAGTTTGGCCAGCTTGATGTTAGATTGGACCCCTGAGAATAGTTTAAATTGGAAAAGTGGTCAAAGTAATTATATTCGGCTGTTGTTTCTCAAAATATGATCAAACTCATATACGAAGGTCAGGCCACAGAATAATAATTAGCATTCCTTTGACATTTAGGAAACATACCTAGCACTGAATGAATGTACTTCCGATTCCAAAGCTGGATGCGCAAATCCCTTTTTAATATTCCAATCTGACGTTTACTACCACATACTCCAAACTGAAGGAGAAATCTCAACACATCTCTCAATTCGTTTGTTACATGCTTGGGTCGCGAACATGTAGGTATAGCAAAGCACCATTTCATTACATCAATATGAGAATACTTCGTATATCCCAAAAGTAATTCCAAAAGCTCTGGATTGCACAGAATAGCAAAACTAAAAACATCAGGACCAGGAAATTCACTGCCTCTGAAAGAGAGAGAGAGAAGGAAAACGCATTAATTCTGAGAAAAAATAACTCACTTCTTGTGCGTAGGAAGGAATTGTTAACCAATCCATTAATAAGAAAGACAGAACAGAAAAAAAAGAAACAACGTACACGTACTTTAATAAGTATTTTCACTTATAAAGAAATAAAAGTTAAAAGAAAAAAGTATTACACAAGACAAAGAGTTTCTCATGTTTAATTTTACTGGGGCAGGGGGAGGGGGAGGAAAAGAACGAGAGGCATTTGAATATTTTCGTTAAAAATTGTGGAACACGTATATGTTTCTAACTAAGAGACTGAATGTCATATAATGAATAATTTACCAGTTGACGTCCCATATTAGAAGTTAATGTTCCCAGCAATTTCTCCCTATGACGCAGCTTTACCTATTTTGAAGATAAAGAATGATGAATCAAGTACAATAAATACAAATCTTCCATTTATCTACTCAAGAGAACATAAAAAATAAGTATTTGTTTACTATAATAGCTTGGCAACTATGAATCACTCAAAACACAATTCTTACCATTGATCAGACAGCACCAAAATGGAAAGAAATTTACAGTTGCGTTGGGGTATTTGGTGTAAATTTTCTCTTTGAGAAAACAGATAGGCAAACGTATGAAAACTTCCCCTTAAAAATGCAGATATAAACTGTCAGATTGCTTTCTCTTTTACAGAAAGTCTTCTTTCTTGCAGGAAAGAATTTCGGTTCAGAACAATTAATTTACTTACAGATGTACATTTTCGTGATGATGATAAAACTGAAAATTTTCCTGTAACATCAGTTTCCATGCTGGGTGCTTCTAAATCGTGGAACAATAATTTCGCGAAATTATATATATATCAGCATTATCGGGTGAAATGCAAAGGGACCCCGACAAGAAGGGCAGCCGTAAAATAATTAGGACTTTGACTGAACTTTGGTATACTGCGACATATTATTAATAACACTCTTTCGGAATATTCATTGTGAATTTATTTGATACAGCCCGACGATTCTTTCATTGGCCTAACATTATCACGAGATCCTTCTTGAAGTCAATTTATAATTTTTATAATAACGTTGTAACATTGTTATAATCAAATCGACAATACCGATACAATTTTATACGTTTGATTTATTGTTAATAGTTTTCAATTCAAATTCTTGTATTCAGCTAACACAATGTATCAAAAAATAATCTTGACAATGAATCTAACACAATTTGATCTATTGCTTCATAAATATATTTACATTCTTCTCTCTACATTGATAGTATGGTCTACAAACAAAACAATGATCTTGATTCCTTAATCTTTGAATTTTCTCACTGTAAAATTCGTGTACCAATTTCTGAACTTCTTCAGAAAATCTCCATGTTTTAGGCTTTTTTATTTGTTGCACAGCTTCTGATATCACATCATCTTCTTTCTGAGAATCTGTAACACTCTCTTCTTTCTATCTTCCTTTTTAAAGTTCATTTCAAACAAAATTTTGTTTTCTGGATCCTCTACTTCTTCCTCTTTGTCCTTGGAAATTGACTTATCTATCTGTTCTAGTAGTACAATCTCGCATTAATTAAATCTGAGTACGTTGGCTTCTTCCAATTATTTGTGAACAGGGTGGGAAAAAAATCATGATTTATAAAAAAAAAATGTTTTTTGATGATTTTTTAAATTTAAATCAGGCGTTTCTTCTTTCATAATACGTATCGTAAACTGATAAAAAAAAATACCTGGAAAGTAGAATTAAGTGTAAATGGTCCTCGTTTAATGGCTAAACTTCCAAACTGTGGACGTACACCTCATTATTCTTGTTCGGTGTAATTTTTACTTAATTCATTAATTTAATTATGTATTTGTAACTTTTAGGAATCTCGTTCAGGTCAGAGTAGAAAGGGTAAAGAATACATAAAGAATTCCTCCATGAACTCATTTGAAGGTATTATGTTGAATTCTGGTACTTATCTGGTAGTATTGAGATTTTTTTTTTTTTTTAAAGAATCACTGGTCGCGGAATTCGAATCAATGGCCATTTGAATTTGAAGTCAATGTTCTCCGAACTGAGTCACTGCCGGTGAGCAGAAATGTCAAAAGTAGTAGTGTAAAAACCTCTAAGAGGCCTGAAAATGATAGTAAATCGTGGCCAAATACAGCTGCTACTAATACTACTACTACTACTACAATAATAATAATTCAGAGCCTAAGTATTAGAAACTTGTATCTAGGGTTGCCAGAATGTGACCTTTTAAAGCAAGGTGGGTGGCCAAGATTTATTGAACAAGACTGTACAATACAAGGTACGGACCAACGCATTAAACTTTCTCGTTCCCATTAATTAAATAAAATAATACTGTAGTTATTACTCACATATTTATTTATGAAATATGAACAAAATCGCCGGAAAAGTTTTTGAGAAAATCGCACATTATTATTTTCACCTTTTAGTAAAATACCCTTTTTTTTTAGGGGTAGGAAGAAATTTCGAAAAACTACCCTAGATAATCTTACAAAACCTTAAGTTTAAACTTTGGTCTCAATACGCTGAACGGTATGATAGCCTCTAGGCAGTGGTGATTTCAGAGTTCCCACGGGGGCTACAAGGGGGAATGAAAAATAGTACTGTGAATATATTGATAACTGTCATTGAGGATTAAAAGATACGAGGCTCCGGGCGTGGGAGAATTCAGTAGTTCCTGGAGCAGCTTGTTCCCCTCTGGTCACCGCCTGAAATCATCATTGCCTTTAGGCGGGTCGTGGGGGTACGTATTTACATCGGGACAGACAAACAGAAGGATAGGTATCTAAAAATCCCTTTTTCGGCATGCACGGGCCATAAAATGTATAAATCAGTTGAAATCTCGAATTCAGTTTTTTTCACGATCACCATCACTTTCTTCTCTCCTATCAACACTCGAAAGTATAAATCGGGATATTCCCGGTCCTGATTGGGACTTTCCCGTTCCAGATCGGGAATAATGAACAAAATAAAAATCGGGATTATCCTGTTCCGTTTCTTCGCTGCTTGTACTTTGGCGTGTCGCGCCGAGGATTAGTACATTAGTTGGAGTTCGTAAATAATAATAAAATAGCACGCATTGTTTACGTTTTTACTTTTAAAACTTCGACTTTTGAGTTCAATGGCAGGCCGCAAAAAAGACTCTGTATGGATTTAATTCATCCGTATTCCAAGTAAAAAAGGATATAGAGCTAAAACGCATTTCCGATTTTCACTTTAAAGTTTTGAAAACTTGATTTAAATCAACGATTTTTTATTATAAAATTCAAGTGATTTAAATCACATTGATTTTAATCAAATCACCCTGTATGTAAAGGTTCCTGTTGTAACATAGAGACATTAATATCTCTCTTCTTATCTGATACTTTCGATTCTAATCTTACTTCACATCTTTTAATGGAAGACTCTATTTGTATTAACTTCCTATCTAATAGCATTATCTGTTCTTGCAATTGATTTATTAGGAGATTGTTTATTGAAATGACTGAACTACTTTCGTGCTGTAGTGTACCATTTGTACTTTTAATCTCTTTGGACGAACTTGAATCCTCAATATGAAAGTCCTTTTGCTCATTCAAAATGCACTCCTTCCATCTTGGAAGTAACCGTGTTAAATCTCGTTTGTCTAGTATACTAAATGGTATACTGATACTTTCGCTGATGTTAAGATGTATAGTGCAGATAATTTAAAAGTTGGAGGATTCTGCCATATTTTAGGGGTTCGTTAAAATGTAAGGGCATGTTGAGGGTGGAGTAGGAAAATTCCTGTTGCTACAGACAAACCAAACCAAAACAAAACCGTAAAGAGACCACTAAAAGTACAATTCAGAAGTCCGTAACTATTTGTCTCTCATTTATTTTCTGTAAGTGACCATGCCTTCGAACGATGACAACTGTTACTTACAGAAGATATCCACATGCTTTAAGGAAAATGTCTACTGACAGTACAGCAAACTTTCATAAATTCACAACAAAAAGTTATTTCAAAGAAACTTATCATGCAGATTACTACTCACCTCGAACGATAGTCAACATTTGCTCCATTCTCAATCAATATCTGAATGTATTTTCTTAGAGTATCTCCTTGAAAGTACTCAAAAGCATCAACCAGAGGAGGCGCACTGTCTTCATGCTCTGCATTTGCACTCACGCCTAAATAAAGATAGAAAGATATTTCAGTAGGCAACAGTTTAATTGGGAGTGACATTGACATGGAGGATTGTTGCAAAAGAAATGTCGGATTTGTTAACTTGAGCGGCGGAAGAAACAATTTCTAGGTGGGGGTGGGGAATCAGACCCCTTCTTGTGGATCAATTGTAATTGCAATATCTATTATGAATTTAGATCAACTCTATCTTTCTCTCTGTGTGTGTGTAATATATACCGGCTGACTGGTGACAGTTATCTCCGCATGCTGCAAGAGTCGATACTCCCACTCGTTTTACAAAATAGAAGACGTAATTTTCCCAAGTTCTTCCAATAGTATGGTGCACCCCCACATTACGCTGCACCTATTCGTGAGTATCCAGATAAGCAATTCCTTAAAATTCTTAGAAATTATATGGTATTCCAAAACGGATAACCGCATTGATTAGGCTGTCCTGAGCTGAAGATTCAACTTCGGGTATCTTCGGAGAAACTGTAAACCAAAGATGCCAGGTTCGAGCCTTTAAAGGTGAATCTTTGCAATTACGAAACGTTAGTACGGATGTGTTTTTATTGTTTTAAGTTCAATAAGATATGTCGAAATGTTATTAACAGTAGAAAAAAATAACATTCATTGAAATACGTATTTCGAAACTATGCATACATGTGATCACGTGATGGTTTTGTCACCTACTTTTTCATACGTAAACGAACATTTCCAAAGAAAGCAAAGACAACAAACATAGTTCTCGCATTCATAGTACAATGAACAAGACGAAGGAGAAAAAAACAACAGCATTGCAACGGATATGAATGCCATTGTATTGGACACCGAAAATTCATTCATGTTTCTTCAGAAGGAGTTAAGTAGATGTGTTCATGTTAGCTCAGTGGTAGAGCGCGTGGCTTCAAATCATGAGGTCTTGCGTTCGCATCCCGTTCTGGAAGAGCTCTTTTTATATAATGATATATTACTCAAAGAATGAATAATTAGATAAAATAATAATAATAAGTTTTATATATATTCATATAAGTATTTCTGGATTTATGTACTTATCCAATCACAGGACCCAATGCAAACTCCAATCAGACCTGATTTTAGCCCAGTTGAACAGAAGTGGATGTTACTTGATCTTTGGTTAGATTGAACTTTATACGGCTGACTTGGTTGGCCTTCTCTTCCAAAGTCCTGGAAAGCTAGACTGTGAAATCTGATACTTTTTGTGTAGATCTGTCATTCTCTTTAACAAGTTATATGATGAAATTCATTATGCTTTTATAATTTACCTGGTTGAATTCCGTATCCTTTTAAATTACAATCACAATATCATTAAATGTCTTTCTTCGTGCTGTTTTACAGACATCAATACATATTTTATTTATACAGAAAACAGAATGATTAAACACACTTACTACGACAGTACAGATATTTGCCACCTTCGTTTACGGTCTTTGTTTAGGGGAAAGGAATTCTAAAATTTGGAACTTTGCGTTCTACGTGTTCTCGATTTGGCGGCCATTTGGAAACATGTTTTTGTACTTGGTTTTAATCTCTAATACGCAAAAATAAGTGCCAAAGGCACAACCTTTTTGATAAGTTTGAATAGGAATTTTGAGAAGTGTTTATCTGTGTCTATTTTGTTGTTATATTGAGAATACATTATCACAAATGGTATATGCTACAAAAAGTTAAGTTTACTCAGAAATTCTTGTGAAAAGTATTCCCATTCTTAATTTGTAATATGTACACGTGTAAAAACTGTGAAATTTAAAATTTGTTGACACACGAGCTTGTCTGGCTTAAAATTTGAAGTTTCTGGTCAGTTCATTCGTATTTTCATTATTAAATCGTTCACTATAGAGATATTCACGATGTATATTATATACATGGTGTCGATTAATTTTAACTTGAAATTCCCTGAGTTTTCCATGACAATTTTTTTTTCAAATTCCCCGAGTATAGTGGGACCATGGAGGAATTAAAATAGAAGGAGACGCCCAAACGTACCCCTACTTCGAAAATAAACGGAAGCCGAAAATGGCCGCCGCCCCGGTTGTATGTATCACGGTCCGCCATATTGCGTATGGAATAAAATTGAAGTATTGGATTCACAGTCATGCAAATAATCAGATCATTCTTTGTGCTTTTCTGTGATTTTTAAAATGGTAATGAGTTGTGTCGCTTTTGGATGCATAAACAGATACAATAAGATGGGTTCCATTGTCACATTTCACAGGTGAGTGTTAGAGAAAACTTCTGTCGAAATATAAAATGTTAATATAAATTGATGACATGGAGACAATTAAAAGTGTTTTTCTATGCTTAAAGAGACGGATTACTGTTCTAATTTTTCTCATAGATTTTAAGTAATTACAAGAAAACTGACTAAAGGAAATGTCTGTAGTATTCATTATATTTCATGCACTTTGGGGAATTGTTTTTCGTTATGCAGCTTTCGATCCTCACTGGAAGTTTTGGTTACTCTTTATGTTGAGCTATACAATATTTTATAACCACTGACAAATTATCTGTGTATGTCTGTATTCTTTAACCATAATACGAAACCTTCACGTGTAAATTAAATGTGATTACAATTCAATAATGTGATTTATAGGGTGACCGTATCAATGTTTGACCAAACAAGGAAAATTTCAACTCTAAGCAAGAACTGACGTTTATATAATAGAAAAAAATATACGAAACAAACCCCAAGACCATGCAGAACAAGTCAAAGAAAAAGCAGCTCGCATTTATTTCATTTAACACAACAACAGACAAATATATTGCTGAAGGTGTAGTTGCACCAGTAGTTGACCAGTTGTAGTAGCCAATTGTGAACTACGGCTATTGCCGTGTAGATCATTGATTCTGATTACTGTAGGTTGTTCCTTCAACAACGAAGGATTGCAAAATAATTAATTATTTCACTGTACCTTCTACTCGATATGCACGAATATCTTGTATTACTTATACTTCTGTCCTCCTATTGTGCGCTCTGCTCTCTTCCAGATGCCCTTTACGTTGTTTATTTGATTTTGGGGGTACTGTATTTCCTGATTGCACAACATTTGGGAACTACAGTATTAAACCTTATGGAAGTATAAAACGTTCTGTGTTTACTACTATATCCAATATAAACTATTATTACTGATTGTCTCCCTTATTAGTCGAACACTGGCGACTGGTCCATTACTGGTACGGTCACCATGTAGCTTCGTATGTCATAGACCACGTGAATGAGAGACTAAATTGTAACAAATCTTTTCGAAATGAACACTGGAACATATTTAACACTTTACGCTTTCTGAATCTTAGAAGCATTGTTATAAACATATGTATCCAGTATGTTAGTATGTTTATATGGTTCATGGGTAACTTGTAATTTATGGCAGTCAAGAAATGTAAAAATTACAGGTATGGAGCTATTTAGATTCCCTTGCGGTTGGGCAGACACATGGAGTCTGTTAAACGTCTAATAATAAATATAAAGTGACTAACCCGTTTTCGCTAGTTCGACATTATGTCTAATATAATCTGTATGCTTTTGATCAACTCGAATTTAATTGCCATAACTGCATATAATTGCGTATCTGTGTATTTATTTGTCATTATCGTTTTATAATCATTATCAAACAGGATTGTGTATGCTTAATATAAATTAGTTTTGTGGTTTCCTCATACCTATGTCACAGATTCTTTGCATCGATCACAATGTACTTATCCATGCACTGCGAAGGTCATTGTGAGCGGCCATTAAAGACTGCTCGGCGCACATATTTAAGAGACTATCCCTTCTCGCACGTCTCGATAAAGTCGATATCGCACGGGAGAAAATTCATGCATAGACACAAAATAATGCCGAGTAAGCGAAGGTGGGTTAATTAAAGCCAGATTGTGTCTCACGAGTTGCATCTTGCTATCGCCTTATCGGACGCATTCTAATTCCCGTCCTTCTGCTACCGTAAAGATTTCCCTCTTCTTGACTGGTCTTTCTGCTTTATTTTCCATTAATTCGAGACGGCAATGCTTACATTTTTCAATATTAACGAGTTCAAAAAAAACCGCTCTACGGAATTTAATCTGGAATTAATAATTAATTTATCTAAGTTACAGTGTAGGCATTTCTTTTCTGGTTTAGAAAATTTTAATGATATATATATATATATACAAGTTAAACCTACGTATAGTGAGGATGATGCAAGTAATAAATGAAGGAAAATTTAAAAGGACTGGGAAGGCCTCTGGACAAGGTGAACCAATGGTGAACCTTCCTCTGGTCAGAAGTAAAGAAAAAAGAGGAACACCCACGCCCTGAATGGATTTTGAACTCATAAAGCTGTGTCGGCCGCGTTCGCAGTAGAATTCCTTAACGAGCACATCTACCTATGTGGCCAGGGGTCTTCCGCAGTTAACGGCTACATATGTCAATATTTTTCATTGTGCAGTGTTTATTCTGCTAGATTTTTTTTCATTCAACCGCACCTGGAGTTAATTTAAACGTTACCTAAAAACAAATGTAAGTATAACATATGATATAGATTTCATATAAATATTATCTGCATGATGTACATAAAACAATAGGGATTTCGTGGTTTTCTTCCATACGCAAGATGGCGGATGGCCGCACTGGACGACTGACGGGCTGCCATTTTCAGCTTCAAAATTTGGCAGCTTGGGCGTCTCCTTCTATCTAATTCCTCCAAGAGTGGGACACGTAAATAATACGCAATGGCATTTTTTTAATACCACCACCACCTAGTCCAAGCTCCTTGTACATTATTGGTTTTTTTACAAACGAAAAAAAAAATAATTTCTTTAAAATAAATGATTTAACACATGTAAAAAAAAACGGTCAGCAGTGGGAATCGAACCCACGACCTCCGCCTTGCCGGGACAGTGCTCTTACCAACTGTGGACAGGTCTATCTCATATATTTCTCTGAGTTTCCCTCATAAATTATAGATTTCCCTGAGTATGCTAGATTTATAAAATTCCTTGAGTATTCCAGGGTGGTAGACACCTTGTTTAAGGCCTTTAGGTAACTTTGGTTTATGCCGTATGATTGATGATGGAGAAAATGGTGGAATTAAGGAAGTGGGAAGATACAGGAGAAACCCGAGAAAACTCACGCACACGGTGTTTGTCGCCCATAGCTGATCTGGGATCAAACCGAAGACCCAAGCACAAGAAGTGAGTGCTCTACCACTGAGCCACCGCGTCCCTTGCAGACTGCGAACGACTACTTGAACATAAAGTGTAGCAATGTACAGACATCTTTTTCTTGTCGTTTATACCAGTCAAAACCATCAGACAGACTGACAGAATGTGCTTGTTATTTAGCTGTATTAACGCGTGTTCTCGCACCCCTTTCTCACCTGACGCTATAAAGAAAAACTTTTTGAGGGTTTCTGTTTTGTGTCTCTATCATGTTCCGTTGGGATGGTTTGACAGTCTGAAACTTCATCATAACTTTACGGACCCACTGTATTTGTGTATATACAAGGCCTGTCTGAAAAGTTTCTGCCCTTCTATCTTCCTGAGGAAAAGAGTGAACGTAGAAAAACAACACTACACACAGTGATGGATGGGGATATCCTTCATGTGCATGATCCCATCTTGCTTCAGCATCCGTTAGGCTGCTCGTGTATAATGTCGTATGGTTGTTCTGTCGCAGTTGCATTCGCGGCAAAATGACAGAACATGTGGAACAACGATACTGCATCAAGTTCTGCCAGAAACAGACATGACGCAGAAACAATACAAAAGATTCAACAAATTTTTAGCTACGATGCCATGGGGTGTACACAAGTAAACCAATGGTACAATCGGTTCAAAGATAGCCGACGTCGGAGGAAATATTAAAGTGTTCTTTTGACTACAGTGGTCGTGCATCACGAATAGCTAAGAACCGGCAAGACGAACACTTACGAAGGAATACTATCTTGACGTTCTCCGTCGCATACATGATCAATTTGTCGTAAGATATCAGACCCATTGGCTTCACAAAACTGACCCCACGTGAGAAAAAACTGGCATCAAGAACAGCATTCTTGTTAATGGTCATACTCCCTGGACTCCCTCGCCAAGCTCCTTCTGGGTTTTCCCTAAAGTCATATTGACAATCAAAGGTACTCGGTTTGACATCCGAGAGGACATCGTGCACAACCAGACGATGGCGGTGACAGCAGTTCTAAAAGAGGTGTTCTGGACATACTTCCAGCCTGAATGTCAATTTCGAATTCCAGGTTTATTTTCTACTTTTTCTAGGTCATTAATTTACAGCACTTTTCTTCTTCCAAACAAAAAATGTTTATCAATTAAAAGACGAATATACCAAGCACGTACTATTTCTTTGAGTCATTATAAAACATAAAAAATATTTATGTACTAACTAAAATGTACGTTTTCAAGAGATTTCAAACAAGAAAATAAAGTAGAATATTTCCTACCAGAAGGCAGTTGAGAAAATTGTGCAGTAACAAACAAAAAAATACTACAACCTAAATGTACGATTCATATTTTTTAATAAAATTGCAACGAAAAATTAGTTCAGATCCAAAATTAAAGAAATAATTTACCTTTCTGCAAGTTTTCTTGAAACTAACCAATACTTTAAAAAAAAAAGTGCATGTAAAACCAAATTTCGAAGCATATTTATATTCACGGTCACATTTTATAGCATATTCTTCTTAATGGAGAATGGCCAGTTACTTTATTTACACAAATGCATTTATAACATTTTTCTTCATGCAAACAAACCAAGTATGTTTATTTTTTCCATTAGCCGACGAAGATAAAGTTGCCTAAAGACAATAAATTCAAATTCAATTGAATGTAACCTCAACTATTATGACTCACCCTAAAGTAAAGTTATTAATGTCGTTGTCTTAAATAGTTGCTTCAATACGTATTGGCTATGCCCTTCGGAACGGCTCTCGCTCAGTCTTCAGGCCGTCGTAGAAATGTAATTTAAGTATGTCCGTAGTTTTTTTTTATGAGAGAGAGAGAGGTTATATTGTATGTGAAGTTAAATAAATATGTATATGTAAGTATGTAGAAAGATGTTTATTATTAATTAACCTAAACATTTGAGTCCAATTGTAAAACCCACTATTTTTAAATTACTCCGCTTTCACTGTTGCTTGATATCAAAGTCTTCTCTTTTTTGTTAAAAAAAAAAAAAAAGTGAGCGGCTGCAGTCATATTGGAAGAACTGGAGTCTAATATCTGCGATGTGTAGGTAAAAGGTATTTAGGTCATATTTTCAACAAGTTCCTGTTCGAGTATAAAAATTATAAAAGCTACGAATTATCAAACTACTGCATGTACAGGTAAGTACAGAAGTGTTAAAATTCGAAATGGGTTAATCTCGAATAAATAAGCGGGAACCTAAGAAAAGTGTACCTCAGTAAATTAGCTGGTCGTAGTATTTACACCATTTAACATACAATCTAACCTCACAAAATACTACACACACTTAAATTACATCTCAACGGAGCGAGAGCAATTTCGAATATAGCCAAATCATATTAAAACAACTACTTAGGAGAGCGATATTAAAGACTTGAAGGTGAGTCATAATAATTGTAATTCGGTCCTCGGTGCGTTTAAAATGTCTTTATTTGAATTCAAATACTTACTTGACAAAATATATATTGAAGTTATGGTAATTTCAGAACTTAGTTTAACATCAGACTTTAAGTACAGAAGCACATTAGCCCAACTAGAGAATAAAACAAGACATGCATGATTAGAGTACAGGATAAGAGAAAGATGGAATGAGGAGAAAAACAGAGCATCAATCAGAAAGAAGCATGGCTGACATTAGCTCGGGTACCCTCGAGGTCGCCACACCCGTACTCACAAGAAGTCTGAGAGTCCCTGACAGCTTCTTACAAAAAATAATTACTTTCTTTGACCTTAAATTTACAAATTCAATGAAGTTTATTTTAAATGTTTATAGACTGAAATTAATAAAGTAAAAATTTAAGTTAAAAATAATAACTTTAAAAAAAAAAATCCAGGTTTCTGCTCGAATTCCAGGTTTTCATGATTTTCCAGGTCAGTAGACACCCTGTAAAATTATCCTCAATTTCACCAGGCGAATGTCGGTACGGAGGCCGTCCTGTCACAACACCTCCCAATCCTTTAAAGCTGCTCTACAAAAATAGTGGGTTCAAAGGTTGTCTAGCCCATAAATATAAGGTAAATGTAAAACAAATGAAGGAGAAAAAAGGATAATACTTACAGCTTAGTTTCACATTAGATCACACATATTCACATAAAAAAGTCACTATTTTTTATGTGTATATGTGAATATGTGTGATCTAATGCGAAACTAAGCTATATATATATAATACACAGCCATATTCAATCCACTAGTGGATGAGGCCTCTCCCGGAGGGAGGAGGTGGTCTACTGCTCCCACGCTGACCAGACGGGTTGGGAGAGGAATATATATATATATATATATAAAATAAAAAATAAACGAGGTCACAAAACATTTTATTGCACGTGAATTTTGATTATTTTAAGACTGTTAGGCAACTATGGCTCGTGGACGACGAAACATTTTATATGAACTTAATACCGATTGTCATACTGTATTTTTGAAAAAAAAAAAGAGGTATAACAAAGGAACTGTCAATAAACAGTACTAAAATTATTAAATAGTTTGTTTCAAATGTAGGAAGAATGTGTGTAGTGAACATTCAAAAGTTCTGTGTAACAAATGTTAGTGGATGCTTTCTTGTAACCAATGTCTAAAACATACTGTATTTTTTTTTTAAAAAAAAAAAAGAGGTATAACGGAGGAACTGTAGTTAGAATTTACCAATAAACAGTACCAAAAAAAATATTAACGACAATGAATGACATCTTACTTGAATTTTGGCTTTCAAACAAACGCCCTAAAGCAAGACGGGTCCATTGTACCCGATCCGTTCGTAATGTGCAGATAATACGACCGTCGTTACAGTGTTAAATAAATCAGTGAGCGTATTAGGTACGGGGGGAAGAAACTCGTATCTCCTTTAGATTAATAAGTATAACTGTGCAGAACCAAAAGTCTATTCTAAGAAGAGTGGTTCACCATGGCACATTCTTCACCATATGCTGCAATTTTTTAACTTAGGAAAAATCTAGATACTCGTTTACTAAAATATTAAAGCTTAATTAACAAACGAAAGCGCTCTTGTACCATACCATTAATGGTAGTATTATGCATTGAAAAACTGGGGAAAGAACATTTTTTGCTTACTCCATATTCCTAAGCTATCTGTGATTTGTAGCCAAATTCTGAATCATCGATTAGAGGAGAATGTAGCAGTTTGGCTTGAAAATAGATACAATTTAACAAAGATATTCACAGCGCATTGTCTTGAGTTTGTAATTACGAATTTTGAATGAACTAGAGAAAATAATTATACTACATCAACGTATTTGGATATTTGGCAACATTGAATACAAAATTGTAACCGTAACGCACCCAGACACTCCAGAGTCCATCTGAAAGGTCGATGTGATATGTAATGAAGTTGCCATTGTATCAAACATGGAAAAACATCTAACTGAGAGTTTCTACAAAGACAAAGTCCAGGATTTCATTCAAATTTCACTCAACAACTACAACGAAGCTTAGAGGGGATGCGGTTATTTTATATCCATTGTGTTGGTGACACACCATTGTGCTCATTTTACCAGTCTGGATGTCTAATTACAATGTTATAGTAAGACGCTACCATCTTATGTTCAATATTCGTGGAATTACCCGCTGTCATGAGTTCCACGTATTCTGCCTATCCTCAAAATCAATGCTTTACCATTTATTAGGCGTTTCTAAGAGAATGCAAACATTTTAAGGACCTAAATATTTACTTGATTCTTGGTTAGTCTATAAACAATCCAATTTACGCGGCTTTCTAACCCGCATTTTCGACACTGCTTAAATTCAGATGAGCGTGAACAGCCACAGACGAAGAAGGACACGATTCGAGTAGCTGACGAAAGATATAAAGAATTTCCAAAATTGCACAAAGCTACAATATTTTAATCGCTAACTATACTACAATATGAATATGATAATCCGTTTACCGGTATATCAAAAGTATCAAAAATGTATCGAATTATCTCCAATTTCAAAATATGGCAAAATTTCCACGGTGGAAATTATTTCATTAACTTAGTAGATATAGCATTATTTCAAACCTAATCTACGCCACCCCATAATATCATCAACTAACTCTTTACATACCTAACATTCAGGATTGAACTATATTTCACCGAAATAAAATTTAGGTTAACTAAAATTATAATTATCAATCTAATACGTGTAATATTATACGAACCATACGAAACATGTCTAAACTCGTCTAAGTACGTCTAAACATGCTAAAGGAAGCAGGGAAGTTATTCTATTTTTACCTAAATTGCAAGGAAACTACTAATGCAACGAAGAACCACTCACTATGTTTCCACATTAATTTAGTCTATGAGGGACCAGCAGTGCATTTGGAATTATACTGGGAAATTAGTAACTGTAAAGTCAAATTAGGTTTCATATTTGTAAAACAAAACAACAACTTGTATAATTATAACCATTATTGGTAACAATAATTTTATATAAAATGATTTACTTGAAGGTTCCACAGAGAACCACTGTCAACAATGCAACACATTATCATCCAAACAATTAGCGGTTTCCACGGCAGAGTAGATTTTTATGCTACTCTCACAAGACGCCATTTCTCTGTTTTGAATATAAAGATGGCGACTAAACTGGTAAAGAAAACGCGGCGCGAACCTAAACCACTCACTACTGTAGAGCAGGTACAAGCGGGGCAAAAACCAAATGGACGGATCCTGTGGAAGAAGTTGTCAAACTCGCTGGTTCCCAACGAACTGCCTCTTCCATCCACCAGCAACTACACAAGAAGTCCTGATGTGTTTGAGTGGGTCTTAAGGAAGAAGATTGCTAGAGCAGAAAGAAGTCTGCATCAGTGAACTGGAGCTGGTCATTTTGCAAGGCTAAGTCCAACTTCAGAACATCAATTTTACAAGGAAGCCTCTTCGAAAGAAGCCAATTAAATTGACACCTCCTCCTGAAAGTGCACAAGAGACGCTAACGATCAAAAGGAACCTGGAAAAAAGTTTGTACGACCTAAAGAAGCAACGCAAAGAGCTCATCAGAGATCTATACGATTATTTAACACACGGCACAAATTTGGATGAAAAACACAGCAACAAGGACGATGAAGTTGACTGACCTATCAAAGAAGCATGAGGAGGACCTGTGGGAATATGATGGTCCCTGAAGCGAGATAACTTCTCCGCAAACCGTGTAACTGTGAGAGGGTCCCTGGAGCGAGATAACTTCTCCGGAAACCCGTGCAAATGTAATGGTCCTCCTCATGTATATATTTTTCTTTGAAAGTGTCAGATTCTTCGTCACTTTTGCTCTTTCACCTAAATAGATGCCACTGTCTAAATAATTAACGCAGACTGGTATGAGTTCTTCGTACTTCCTTTTAGTGTGTGCAAATAATTCCATCTTCCCTTTTTTCCTTAACACCTTTCGCTTTGTTTTAGAAGGATCAGTTAATTTTACTGGCAGGCAGCTAAAAGAGATTTGTGAATTCTGTCAACAATACCTTCTTGAAATTTAACGCAAATTTCGTAATAAGTAATGTCTTTTAAAGCAGTAATCTGATTCCTTAATTCCATTTTCTTTTCTCATCAGGTCTTCTAATAAAAGTACTGGTACACGGTAGGGATTGTTCACCGGGGACTGGCGACTTTGTGGGTTCTTTCCACTCGATTTTTCCAGGAAGTTGATGCACAACAAATCGGCTCTTTTAAGAGCCCCTTTAACTCCACCAATGCCGGTCCCAAGCCCGGATGTAAAAGGAAGAGGGGAGGAATAACGACTCTTTAGAACCACCTTGTCTATTGCAAAAACAGTCTTTTCTCAAGGAGCCCGGAAACTTCCCAAGAGGAAAGGAAATGGCTCTTCTTAAGGGCCTCCATAACAGGAACGGCTCTTTTCAGAGCCTCCATTTTCAATCATTACAAGATCGTCAACAGACACTATCAGCTTTTACGAAAGCTGTTACAGTTTCCCGAGAAAGATCAGAATCTGTGCCATGAAGAAACTTTCAAGAAATTCCTAAAGAAGCGAAGAAGGAAGTGGTTGATTGGAATTTGAATCCTATTTCACGGACAAAAAAGGCGCCAAAGAGATATAAGGGTTCTGAAGATACAGCTATGAAAGGATTTGAGTCAATATTTGACCAGGAAGATCTACACCATATAACGAAACTGGTAACTACATACATTTCAGGTGAAACAGGATAAAAGCAGGCAGATATACTGCAAGTTTATCCAGAAAATGATGTTCCATCCTTTATCACCGAATTGAAGATGTTAAGAAGAATGATGTAACTTCTCTCAGTGATATACTCAATGTGTTTCGACAAATGGTGCCGGAGGTTCGGGTAATGTTAAGAAACATTAAAAACTTGCTTCGTCTTTTGATAGTGGTGTAAACTTCACCATGTGAAGCTGATTCAGTTCTCTGCAACGTCTCAAAACATTCCTAAGAGACAGCATGCCAGAGAGGAAAAATAACGTTCAACCTGGACGAGTTAGCAGATTGATTTGTTGCAGTCAGTGATCGTCTCAGAACAATCTTCGGGCCAATCAACTTTAAAGCAAGTAGATATGAATACATTAATATCAATTAATTAGTTTGCATCTGTAGAATTGTAATTGTATCTGCAAGTAGAATTTTTATGTTATTTTATTAATACTGATGCTATCCATAGACTGATCTGAGTATTTTATTAACGTTTAGTTTGAAGTATACGCATAATGTAGCTTGCAGTTAGTCTAAGCCATGACGTACTCGCAGACTTTCTTTTTCCATGCGCGCTCACCCCAATTTTAACGTCAGAGACGCCCATGTTATTGAATTATATCCTGGGCAGGATTATGATAATTTTCATCGTGAACACCTACATCAATCTAATACTGTCATCCCAACGACGACGCCTTGGTCCTTTTTTTTCCTCATCCGAGCTACATGGCCTGCCAATCTTAGCCGTCATGATTTTATTATTCTTACAATATCGGGTGAATCATATAGTCTGTGGAGTACTTCATTATGCAGTCTCCCCATTCTCCGGTCATCTTGTTCCGTTTCGGCCCGTAAAATTTTCCAACAACCTTATCTTCGACCGCTCGCAATTTACGTTCATCTGCGGAGGTCTTTACTTCAACTTTCATCACTAGTAGGTATGAATCATTAAGTGGGAGTTACCGTGAATGTAAAAGTTTGGCCACCACTGCAGATTCATTCTTTGGGTCATATACACAAACAATAGAGGGGGGGCCAAGCTGACGTTCCAGTAGATCGAGAGTTATGACGTCATCAACATGGCCGCCCGTAGAATTCCCAATAGAATTTTTAAACGCTTATAATTTTCCACAGAATAGAGATAAAACCATCGGGTTTGTTCCAAAGTAAAGTAAATTAACTGCAAATTATACACAATTAATTGTAGTATCTGTATATGGTGCCATGTTTGAGATACGTTGAAGTAAACTTGAAAAAAGTATTTTTTTGACACTCGTTTTTAATTTTAAATCTGAATAAGTCCGTAATTATCAAGAATTCTAAAACTATTGTAGTAACAAAAAATGTAGATCGTATTATGATCTATAAAACGGTACCAATATAATATCTGTATCGTTTTATATAAGGTAGTTATGTGATTTTATATGAGACATGGTGTGGCGGCTTCGTAGCTGTAATTTATAGTTCTATGTTATACTTGTATCATTAAATAAGAGTTAAAGATGTTCCACCACTGCATATTTAGTCTTTAGGTCACCTAGTTAATAATATAAGGTGGGAAAAGTGACATTCTAATAGACCGAAACTTATGACGTCATCAATATGGCCGCCGTAAATATTCTAGTAAAATATTTAAAACCGTATAACTTCCCACAGAAAGAAGATAGAATCGTATTCTTTGCACCAAAGTAAAGCAAGTAAATTGCACATTATTGAAAATGAATGGAAATATTATTTTTCATTTTTGAGGAAACTAAGTTTAGTTTTCTTTTGCATCAAACTGAAGTCGTAGATTTCCTCGGGTGATGTCGTAGCTAATGAATTGAAGTATCACACAAATTGCTTTATTAACTTTAATCGTCATTTTGAACAATTTCGAGCGACAAAGGATGATCGCGAATCTAATGATACTATTGAACAAAGTAAGTTTGTGGAAGAATTTCTTGGTATTGTAGAAGAAGATCTTAGTGCTGGCAGAAGATACTTTCCCCTTAAGGTTCTTTATGATGAAATGAGTAGAAGGACTCGAGAAAATAACCTAACCTTGATGAATCGTACTAGGCTGAAAACTGCAATTTTACAACGTTTTCCTTTAATTCTTAAAGAAGAAGTAGGTTTTCGAAAGAATATATAAGTAGTTCTACTATGCACTGAAGTAATGAAGGACATAGTTTTAACATCTCTGGTGTCCACATCTCCATCAGAAGACTATCGTATTCTTTCGAAGGCTGCTCTCATTTGCCGATGCGAAATGTTTAAAATAAACTACGATTTTTAAAAGGACGGATTTCCTCCTGACTGCCAGAAAAAGTCTGTTTCCGATCATCTTAAATTTCTTATCGGTTTTATAATGCATGGGCCTTCTTATGAGGGTCACATGGAAAATGAACAGAATACCCTCTCTTTGTCCCAACTCATCACCTGCAATACACAGATGCGCCGAATACAAGAAACTCCTTTGCCTATATATCTCGGCCTTCTGATTCACTCAAAGTTCAAAAGTTCTTATCTGGTAAATGAATTACATCGCCTGGGACTTTCAGTGAACTACAATAGAGTAAAGTATCTGGAGCGAAAAATGGGTGATTCTGTGCTACAACAGTTCAACGCTGAGGGTGTGGTATGTCCCACAGAAATGCGTTATGGTCTCTTTACTGTTGCAGCTGTTGATAACATCGACCATAACATCGGCTCTAGAACTTCGAAAGATTCTTTTCATGGAAGTGCAATATCACTTTTCCAAGCAAGGTACGATGAGAATGACGGCGTTAAGAGACACTTTCCTCTCATGGCTCGTGGTCCAAAGAATCTAAGGCTTTCAGATGAATTTACAACGTTGCCTCAACTAGCTGAAGGATGTTTGAAGTCTGCTCCAGCAATGTTAAAGAAAGAAACAATGGAAACCGAAATTAGTACTCTTTCTCAGGAGATACAAAAAGATGAAGAATGGGCTAAGTATGTTATCTCACAACTTGATAACTATACAGAAGTCGAACAATTAAGTGCTGGAGTTACTTGGTCAGCCTATCATAAGACTTTAGTAACGAAGGTGCAGTCAAACATTAGTGGATTGTTCCCTTTGTTTTAAGAATCGTCTAGCGATCCACGAATGATTCTTTACGCAGTGGAGTTGGTTAAGAAAGTCATACATCATTTAAATCCAGACCAGATACCTGTGATAACTGGGGATCAGCCAATTTAGGGTATAATGAAGAGACTTCAGTGGAGCTATGATTCTCTGAAAGATATTGTGATCATGCTTGGAGGCTTTCATACAGAAAAACACAGTGCAAAGGCGATTATAGATATCTTGCAGGGATCAGGATGGATTGAAGCTCTTGTCGAAGCTGGTTTAGCCTCTTAAGGAATCGCAGATGGTATTCAACCAAAGCCGTACATGCCACAAAGGCTAGATACGCACATCAGATAACATACGTGCAGACACTCTTCAATGAAGCTTACAAAGAAGTATCACCGGAAACTGAATTTAATACTTGGGTTAAGAACAACACTATGTACCCTACGTTTGCGTATTGGATCCTTGTTATGGAATTAGAGGCTCTGTTTCTGATCTTTGTATGTGCTCATAGAGAGGGAAATTTTGAACTTTATGTTGCAGCCTTCGAACATCTCGGAGGTCTCTTTTTTGCATGTGACCACTACCACTATGCAAGATGGGTTCCTATCCATGTTAATGACATGAAACGATCAACAAAATCGGTCCTTAATGAGTTCAAGATTGGAAGATTCACTGTCAATAGATCTAAGAAACATTTCTCTTCCATTGCAATCGATCAAGGACATGAACAGCTAAACAAAATACTAAAGGGAACAGGGGGAGTAATTGGCTTAACGCAGGTTCCAATTGCTCTTCTGAACTGGTCTACGTTTGCTTCTGAAGTAAATAAGCGACTTGAGGACTTTAACATTTCTTCTGGGTATGAAGACAATGAATATAATGAGTGTGACTACTTTCATCATGATGAAATGGCAAAAGGACAAGAAGATTTTCTATGTGATGTGAATAACATGATTGAAGCGATTCGGAAGAATGGAAATCCATTTCTCGAGTTCGGCAATGAACTAGTGAATCTTCAAGGAGACGTTAGCGAAGACAAAGAATCAGTGTTAATTCTTTTGGATAAAGGTAAACAACAATATGACAGTTTCGTGAATGAAGTCCTCATTGGAAGAAGTAAACCATTTGATACCCCAATACAGAAAAATAATTTTTTGCTGTTCAAAACACGAAAGCGTAAGCGGGTACAAGAAAAGTAAGTGAGAATATTAAGGGGAAATGTTTCTCTTTTGGGCCAAATGTGCATAGCTACACAATCAAGAAAAGGTAATATGGACGAATTCTTTGCTCATGAATTTCAAGAATACCCTCCTTCAATTGCAAGTAACGTTGACAAGATGTACCGTTCCGAGAAATCTGACGTTCTTGTGTGCCTTCGGAATGAGGTTCAGGCCAATGAAGCAACGGATATCATTTCAGCCGAGTCTTTAAATTATCATGCTATTATTTGGGATGGTGGAACCTTAATTCATTTTCTGACTCCTATGGTCGGTTCAATAACATTTGAAGACTACTTTTATATGTGTTTCTTGAGGCAAATTAAAATTGAAATGAAGAAAACATTGGCATTACATGTTGTCTGGGACACTTACTTCGAAACTTCCATAAAAAACGAGACACGTAAAGATCGAGGTCATGGAATGAGACAGAAGGTAGGCCCCAATGTGAAGATACCCAAAGATTGGTCAATGTTTTTGCGTCACTCACAAAACAAACAGGAATTATTTAAATATCTAAGTGACGAATCTGTTTCAAACCTTAAAGATGTACAAACTGATTTCTACATAACTGCAGGCGATACCGTTTGCCATGTTGGGCCTGAAAATAACATAACAGAAAGATGCAACCATGAAGAAGTTGACACCAGGATTGTGTTACATGTGCTGCACTCATTGAGAGAAGGAGCAAGGACAATACTAGTACGAACCATGGATTCCGATGTTGTTGTCATTTTAGTTTATAATTTTAACAGCTTCTTAGCAATTGCAGAAGACTGTCAACTGTTAATACATTTCGGAACAAGATATAAGAAAATAATAATTGACGTAGAGAAGATCACAGCAGCCCTCGGACCACTTAGAAGTCGTGCTCTGCCACTATGGTATGCTCTCACTGGATGTGGCTCAACTTCTTCAATAAGAAGAACGTCGAAAAGTATGGCATTTAAAGCATGGAAGAGGAGTCCTGAGTCACTAACTCAAGCATTGGTGAACATGATGAATAATCCTTTCACTCTTCTGGATTTTGACCCACCCGAATTCAAATCTATTGAATTGTTTTTATTAATCTATATGGGAATCAGGAAGAAAACACCATCAACGGTTTAAGGAAAACAATATTCTGCTACAAAACCCAAAATCCAGAAAAATTGCCTCCTACACAGAATGCTCTTCTGCATCATTGCAGACGTTCTATTTACCAAGCAAGTATTTGGGCTTCTGCAAAAATGGCCGAAATTACACTTCCAGATCCTTGCAAATATGGGTGGAAGAGAGAAGCAAATAGACTCCTACCAATATGGATCAACATTCCGATTGCTGCTAGTACCTGTCAGGAGATGGTCAAGTATGGATGCAAGAAGAAGTGTTCAAAATCATGCGGCTGCACGAAGAAATCATTAAATTGTACTGCACTTTACAAGTGTTCATGTAAACATAAATGATTGGCCTTATCTTATAAAATGTAACAGTTAATACTTACTATTATAGTAGTTTGCTAACGTTGTAACGGGAAAGTAAAACTAAACGTACTTTCTCCCAAAATGAAAAACAATGTCACCATAATTCGCATGTCAGAGATTTTAGATACAAATGATTACAATGCAAAACAGTATTGCTAACTGAAATATTATGAAATTTCATTGTGTAAAAGTAAAATTTTGTCAACACCAGCATTTCTTATATAATTTTTAACTCCGAGAATGGTATCCAAAATTTATAGATAACAGTATATAAAAGAGATTCTGGACCATTACAAATTCATTTTGTATAGAATGCAATTAACTTGCTTTACTTTGGTGCAAAGAATGCGATTCTATCTTCTTTCCGTGGGAAGTTATACGGTTATACGGAAGTTATACGGTTTTAAATATTTTACTAGAATATTTACGGCGGCCATATTGATGACGTCATAAGTTTCGGTCTATTAGAATGTCACTTTTCCCACCTTATATTATTAACTAGGTGACCTAAAGACTAAATATGCAGTGGTGGAACATCTTTAACTCTTATTTAATGATACAAGTATAACATAGAACTATAAATTACAGCTACGAAGCCGCCACACCATGTCTCATATAAAATCACATAACTACCTTATATAAAACGATACAGATATTATATTGGTACCGTTTTATAGATCATAATACGATCTACATTTTTTGTTACTACAATAGTTTTAGAATTCTTGATAATTACGGACTTATTCAGATTTAAAATTAAAAACGAGTGTCAAAAAATGCTTTTTTCAAGTTTGCTTCAACGTATCTCAAACATGGCACCATATACAGATACTACAATTAATTGTGTATAATTTGCAGTTAATTTACTTTACTTTGGAACAAACTCGATGGTTTTATTCCTATTCTGTGGAAAATTATAAGCGTTTAAAAATTCTATTGGGAATTCTACGGGCGGCCATGTTGATGACGTCATAACTCTCGATCTACTGGAACGTCAGCGTGGCCCCCCCTCTATTGTTTGTGTATATGACCCAAAGAATGAATCTGCAGTGGTGGCCAAACTTTTACATTCACGGTAACTCCCAACTCAATTTAGCATAGTGATTCATACCTACTACACCGGTAGACTTATCGTTCTCCACATTTTCAACTGATTAGTATCACTAGATTCTGGACTGGATGGAAACATGAGTTTCCCGATAGACCTCTTGTATAATTTCAGATACTCGAAATACATGTATAACTTTCTGAGCTGTGAAATACATTTAAAATATTCCTAGTACATTACTGATTTATGAAATTACTCAGTCATCGTAGGATATAATAATATCGCCGTAGGATGGGATCTGGATCCAGAAAACCTTTGTGAAGTCTTAGTGTTGTGTGAATGTTCATGCTAGTTGATGTGAACTTGGGTATTTATGTAGATACGATGCGAATCAGACAGCATGGATATACCAAGAATATTAAACAGTATCATTGTGTTAGTAGTCTTGTGGTGTGAGTGGCTCAAAAAAACATTAAAGTGCTAAAGTTAAAGGTTGGGACCACAAATGAACTTTGGGAAAGAAGGTACAAAGCAAGGACCAGATCGAACTGTGTTAGGGTACGTAGCACTTTTAAGGTATCATGCTAGGTTTTGTAGATTTGGATAATGAGTGGAATTTGAGTTGTTACACCAGTTTATTTTAGGAATCAGTAACATCGTCCGTATTAGTATGGATTACAGGAATCAGAACACTGACAACAATAGAACTAGTTATACTTGCTCCATATTTTGGATAAATAGAACCAATCATTCAAGTAATATGACTGCACCTAACCGGAACCTTGCCGACCGAGGCAACCGTGTGGTCTAAGGCGTTAAGCCAGCGTCTCCCAGGTCGGGGTTCGAATCCCACCAAAGCCATGGATATTTGTGGATTTTAAGAAGCATTGCACTCATTTAATTGAGACGGGCCGGAGACGTAAGTTACTAAAATGGTCCATACTTTTTACCTAAGCGGAAGCAAACTGAAGCTAATGCTCAGAGAACATGTAGCAGATCGGTTTATTGCATAAATATTTAAATACGTGTCCAGCATACAATACTTGCTGTTCAACATGCTTAAAACACAATCACTTGTCTCGCTGCTATTTTTATTTAGAAAAGAAAAAAAATCAGTTTCAGAATAAGAGGCACGCTGTCGATACAAGGAAATCAAGCTCCTGGAAAGGGATAATAATGGACCTAATACAAATGTTTTGGGAGAAACCAAATCAGACCAAAACTTATTGGTACCGGAAGAACAACTTCTGTCAAGGTCTTTGAATGTAATGGCAGTGAAACATGGAGTAAAAAAGCAGAGAAACAATGTTGCTTGAAAATAGAAGCCAAATAACATTCTCGGAGTTTGAGATGTAAATAAAATAATAGTTGTCAATCAGTCTCAGTAGATACCGTTGATTCATCAGCACGAACAATACCATGAGTTAGACGGGACAGTAGCACTCGAGGTATACAAGAAGAAAAGTTAGACGTGGAGGCGGAGAAGATAGTGTTAGTGAAATCCGCACATTCAGCGGCGAATAATCCACACTGAGATAACGGAAGCAGTGGAGGAAGAAACAGATACGACTGATAAGATGAATATTTGGAAGTCGAAAACATGGTGTCTACTAGTTTTGGGACTTGAAATTCCCCGAGTTTTCCAGGTTTTCTATGATGATTTTATCCAAATTCCCTGAGTTCTTAGCATAGTGGAACATGTAAATAATACGCAAGGACATTTTTTAATACCAGCACCACCCAGTCCAAGCATCTTGTACATGTACATTATTGGTATTTCACAAATGAAAAAGAGATAATTTCTTTAAAACTGAGGGTTTTAACACATTGAAAAAATCCGATCAGCAGTGGGAATCAAACCCAGGACATCCGCCTTGCTCTTACCAACTGTGGAGAGATTCACATCATGAATTTCCGTAAATTTCCCTCATAATTACAGATTTCCCTGAGTTTTTCAGATATATAAAATTCCCTGAGAATTGCAGGGTGGTATACATCTGTGATCGCTCAAAAATATACATGCATTGTAAAGTAAGTTTAAATACGTAAAAAAAAGCATGCATAAAAGAATTAACGTACGTGCTTACACATGTTACAAATTTGGACAATACATTGCATAATAGGGCTCATAGGGTGTTTAATTTTTGTTTTGTAATTAAAATTAAACAAATATTGTCCGCCATTGAATCCGATGTGTTATTTTCGGTTCAAGGGAGTCGTAAAAGCTGACTGGCATTTCCACTTCAGTGGCCGCCAAATTGAGCATACGTTGTACGACGTCAAATTCCAAATTTCTGAATCCCCAACCAATGAACAAACAAATATACGTAGGCGACAAATGTTTTCACATTTGAATTCCAGCGAATAAGCTAGTCTAAAATGTTATTTCACATGACGCCTTTCCTATTTCAATCATTTTTCTCAACTGCTGCCAGATCATAGCTTCTCTTGTTCTTACAAAGATACTATCTTGTTATATTGATAACATGTTTTCCACCTTGGGTTAAAACGCCTCCATCATGATATAGAATGAATTATTAAACATCACCATACAGACAAAGGTGCTATTAAGTTTGTAAAAAGAAGCAAAAGGCAAAACAGAGAGACTGATATCAAGGTTTCGGAATGTAATGTAATCCAAGTAAGTTACACGAAAATGAATGTGGAAGTTGAAATCCAAGTTTGGAAAGTAATATCAAAATTTAAACAGGGAAAGAAAGAGCAAGGTACAAAACAGGGACGTTGCAAGAACAGAAGAACAAGTGATGTGACAACAATTAAGAATACAAATAAAAAAAATATAAAAAAATGACGTATTGAATAAATATAGGATTATGTAAACTAAATTTTGTCAATACATTTTATAACGTTTAACATTACCTGAACTAACTATTAACGGTAACAATTCACAAAAATCATTCCACTCCTGAGACAAGCGCAGCAAATACATAATGGAAGAACCAAAACAATATGAAACAGAACAATGAAAATATCTTAGAGGAGAGCAAGATTTTCTCCAACTGCTTCGAAAATTACAGTATATTTCTTTCCCAAGATGTGCATCCGCAAGAAGCGTTAGTATTTCTTTCCTGAAAAGAAAAATACAAGTATTCATATACTAACACTTTCGATATGCGCATAACATGAACCAAGATCCTGTTGTGTACACTTGAATGCATTAAAAAAAAAAATTCTTGAGTGGCAATACCGAACTAATATACGCTGCAAGCACAACATATGAAACGTTGTGAAATCAATACAATTGATGTTCTGAAATCAATACAATACCATTGAAATCAATACAATTGACTTTCGTATCAAAGTTAGACATCTCCACTTTTACATTTTCACAAAGAGCGAGAAAACCTGCACACTGTAAACCATAGTAATTATTAAGCAAATTTTCTCTTTAGGACACTCCTAGAGATCATAGAAGCATTTTCTCAAACCCAAAACCTGTCTAAAGATAATATTCACGCTCTATTTTTACTTTCAAAAGTGGAATTGTCGGCCTTTGAAACTCAGCAGTGGATGTGTGTGTTTTTGAAGTCAAAGTATGCCATCTTTGAATCACTGTCCACTTCTAAAATAAACTTTCATCAAGCCGTTTCAAAACAGGACTTACCTAAATTTAAACTAATGCTGTGGGAATCATATTATTTAAAAGACAGGCATTGCCAAGCTAGTACAAGAAGCAGTGGGAAGTTATTGTTAAATTATTAAATGGTAAAACAAGCATTTAACATATACAACAACCGTTCATTTAATGCAATACATTTAATGATCAAACAATACTTTATTATATAAAGTCGAATCTATCAAAACATTTGCTTGTAGGTTACTGTAAAAAAGATCTTAGGAGGACTCACCTCCCATTTTTCTCATTTGTGCGTTTTCAGTTGCGTTTGATGGCACAGCGATTGCCTGTTCGTTTTTCTTTTCAGCCAATTCTTTAATGTTAACTTCAATTACTACTGAAAGACAACTCCATGTTATGTTATTGACACGAAAATGAGCAATAAGAGTATAAACTCAAGAAATATTAACGAACTGTCGCCATGTTGAGTTCCAGTACATGATGAAATATGAGGGAAATCCTGCCATTTCATTGGCTAATGAGGAAATGTCCAACTATGAAACCAAAGCATGTGGAACTGTTCTGATTTTGATACCAAACTGCATATTTAAATGCGATTTTCAAGGTTTCCTATACATTTTTTTTTGAAACCAAATATCTGCAGAATCGAATTTGGTGCACGAAGTTTCATTGGAAGAGTCAGTATCTCAAAAATCACCGAAAAATGAACTGTCTCACTTTGATGCCAAACTTCGCAATTAAAATTAAAATTTAGATGTTGTGCTCAACCCTGGAACTTTTCCATCTGGCGCCTTCTAATTCTGAGTAAACTGCTCTACGATACCAAGGTATCGTATCGTTTTTGGCGTTTTTATGTTAATGTTGATTCAAAAATACCAAAAGAGTAAAGGTAAATTTCACTGCAGAGAACGTAGTAGCATTACTATACGTAGAGCAGTGTGTTATTACGCCATAACCGATTAGACCACTTTTGTTATTTTAAAACCTTTCGACGTTCCCAGTACTCCAAAACGAAATTCCAATTTTGCAAGGTCGAATAAGAAGACCCGGTTTGCAATCTTACTGAACAAGAACATTTTCCTTAAAATTACTTTGAGAATGAGATATTTTACTTACATTCAACGTGCTCATTTCAACTTTCACGTTAAAAGGTTTCCCCACCAACATACTAGGGAAGGAATCATTCACAAAACATTCAACTTGCTGTACAGAAGCGTTAAGCACTATTGTGCAAGCCTATATAGTCTCGATGACTTCCTTAAAGCTTTGATTTCAGGAACTCCACGGCAGCCTGCTCCCCTACTAAATGAGGTTAAGCACACATTTACATCCACCGCCACAAAGACTCCGGGAAAAATTTTCTTCGGTGTTGCCACTTCTTGTCACCTCAATTCGGAGACACACTGCATTCACTGCTTTCCCTTTTAAAATAATATGAAATAATGCGTTTATGACTTTTACCACGACAAGAAATGCCAAAAGTATTGTCTTTTCCCCTAAGATACTCACGGGATGGGAGGTGCGGGGGGGAGATCCCGCACCGGGCGCGAGGAAAAGGGGAGCGCTAGAATCTTGGACAAAGATTGTAAATAAAAGTTTTTGTGACAAAAAAGGGGCCAAATTCGCTATAAACAACCTAGAGCTCCGATTTGTCACAAAAGAGTTGAAGGGAGGGGTGTCTTACTCAAAGAGCTTTTGTTAATTAGAAATAACCAGATTATAAAAGTCCTTTGCATGTTAATAATTTTAAATTTTTCCTGGATTTCTGATACCGGACATTGGCAACTTTATCCTTTGGGAAAACCTCGTTTTCCAGTCATAGACAATCATAAACTGGGTAGTTCTGTAAATCACAAACAGCGACGCAGCCGAAAAAGAGAATTACTGCAAGTACCACCACTTTTGTTTAAGGTTAGAAGTCATGTCTGGCAGAAAGAAAACATCTGGAGCCCAAAACAGAAAGAGAAAGAAAGAGCGTACTGAAGTCGATAAAAGGGAACAGAAAGGGAATCTTGAGAAGGCGTCACATGCAGCGAAACATGAAGAGACTATTCGAGAAGAAGCAGTAAGTTTTATTCTAGATCTAGACTAAAATATTTTATTCTGTTAAGAAAGTTCAGTGAACATTAAAAGTGAGATGTAGTTTTTAGTGTTCGTTAAATGACCTTCAAATTGTTTAACTGAAACACGGCTGGCAATTTGCGGTGCATGAAAGATTTTGTATAAACTTTATGAGGGGTTATGCATGTGATATGATGCATTATGTGTTTATCTAATGTTTATCTTTCGATATTTACGTTACGTTAAACTATGAGTTAAAAAGGCAACGAATAGTTTTTAACAAATGTAAAGTTCCAAAAACATTGCAATAAAAGGGACGTAAAGTAGACCCACTAAGTTTATAATAAAAACCAGTCCAGGACTTGGTATATATTTTGTGCTCATTTCTGAATATAACCTAAGATTTTGTACTACTACTACTACCCTAGTACTACAGTAATAATAATAATAAATAATAATATAATGAATGTGTACTATATTGCGAATGAGTGTGTTTTTCCATGAAGCAAGTATTGCTGAAAATTTCTGTTGACAATTTCAATTTGAATATAACTTTTAAAGCCTTTAGGCAACTTTGGCTCAGGCAGTTCTGGTTACAAGAACAATCAATTCCAAATCTCCATCAGAAGTATAGGAAGCCATCACCGGTGTTCTTAGGAACATTTCACCGCTGGAGGCCATTTCAAGTGTTTAATTTATTGCTGGATGTTAGTAATTGTTGTACTTCATTGTCTTGCCAGACGTATAGTTATGTTTGGCTCACCCTGTACTCTAAAAGAAAGTTTGGATTTAGCGCAATTTTTTTCTAACCTGGATAGACAATTGAAGATTTTCTGTACGCTTGTTTTAGCCCAGAAATTCACAGAAGAAATATCTGGGCTAGCGTGAAGATTGATATAATGAGCTTAATTAATCAGAATGAGGAATTCTGGCAAGATTTTCAGTTAGGGACGGTGGAAAGGCAAAATCAGGGGTGAAAATAATTTTACAGGGTTTTCATTATTTTCCTAACCGTGAAATATTAAAGTTACAGGTGTCTGCCAAAATCCCCGATATAATTTAAAACCAGTCCAGGATTTAGTGAATATTTTCTGCTCCTTTGTAGACAAAATCTGAGATTATATGGGCTCTTAGTTTAGTATAGAAATAATTAGCTCTTTGTGTATTTAATATGTTAAACCAATAGAGCAAGCTTCACGGCAATATTTCAATTTCTTAACTAAATTAAGAGTGCACAAAACTTGGGACTGTGTGCATGAATGAGCACCAAACGTGAAGTGATACCTGGATTGGGTTTCATTCCGATTACTTGCAGTGGTGAAATAGCGGCCAACTTTACATATACTGATATTAAAATGTGTACTACCACATCCTGTATAGTTTTTTAACGTTATCTCAAATTTCGAATAGTCTTTGTGCGAAAAATTAATATTTATAACTTTTATGATATCATAACAGTAAAACTACAAAAGTTTAATCTGCCCTTTTCTCTGTTCATTTCCTGTCTCATTTACAAAATTTTGATTTTGTAATTAGGCAGTTAGGGTAGCAAAGTAAAAAAAAATCGATATTTTGTAGCTGTGGAAGTTGTTTGAATGGAAATAGAGACAGTAGTGGTAATAATGGAAAAGTACAAGATTATTCTGCAATGAACATTTTAACTAACTTCTTTCGTTCATAATCCTCGTCGTCAATGTCAGAGCTAATGCCGAAGTTTCCTGATAATTACCAGAAACCAACAGAAGGGTAAGAATAGTTGAGAATATTCAGTCATCTAATAAGTTTGCACATCACTTTCCTTGCGGAATGTCCAGAAATGGTTATAGTTTATTAGTTGCTACACAGGCCGTTCACCTTCTTTCATATTTATTTCTCTGTGTGGAAATAAATTCATACTGTATGTCTTTTACTTTTATTTATTTTTTTAACAAAAAAAGCTGTGTCTAGCGCAACGATGGTTTTCTGTCGTTACTTTAACTTATTAACTCCACAGGTTAATTTGTTAGAGTGACGACAGATTAAGCACGCAACTGCTAGAGGCTAGTTAGTTAAAAGAACGACAGAAAACCGTCATTTCGGAAGACATAAGTGTTTTCTTAAGCAAATTTTGCTGTGTACGTTATAAATTGTTTGTAGTAAAGCAGTCTGCGTCGGAATAAATTTTCCTCCTTGGAGAATATCTGGATAAACTGAAGACGTTCAAATCCAAATCCGATATTATGTAAAGATTGTTGATGAACATACAATTCACCAATTTTCCGAAAATTACTCTGATACTTCGATAAACAAAAACAAAATAAATTCAAATACTGTTCTTGATTTGATTTTATATAAAGTAGCTTGGTATTCAGCAAGGCATGTTTCTAATCCGCTCAGAAGCTTCTAATCTCATGATTAATATCAAGGAAATTGATACTCAAAATATTCAAAACAGTTATTATGCCAGTAATACTTTACGGTTGCGAAGCATGAATATAAATTGCGAGTGTTTGAAAATAAAGTCTTGAGAATGATATACGGGAACGAGATGAACGCAAAATGAAGGAGACTACATAATGAACTCCACAGACTGCATGATTCACCCGATATTGTAAGAATAATGAAATCACGACGACTAAGATGAGCAGTTTGAGAGGAAGAGAGACCAAGATTATATTGCATCGTGATTGGTAAGTCGGAAGGAAAGATGCCGTTGGGAAGACCAAGACGTCGTTGAGACTACAATATTAGAGGAATCTACGAGATGTGGGTGTTCGTAATGACAACTAGCTTTAACTTGCCCAGGATGGATTTGTTACTGGTGCGGCGGTGTTACGGTGGTGCAGTGGTAGAACGCTCACCTCTGGTGCGTTGGGCTCGTGCCAAGTGGGCTTTGTAAAGGCCAAACACCTTGCACGTGGGTTTTCTCGAGGTTCTCCAGTTTTCTTAAACTTTCTTCATTCCACCCATTCTCCCATCATCATCTATTTGGACCGAGCCATAGTTCCTTAAAGGCCTTAAACAAAATTAAGATGGTGTGACGATGAATTTGTGAGTTCCGTAAGCCATAGTGTCGTTTAATGAAGCTATTGTTAATTCTTTATATTCGATACTTCTGTTATATGGCTTTGAAGGTACGGTACTTCAAAACTTATTGCATTATTTCGGAAGGGTAGAAAGAAGAACGTGATGTAAAATCAAGACGTGATGTGAGTGTAAGGACACACGCAAATGCCCTTCTACATTGTGACTTTCCACTCATATCACCATTTCATTTTCTATCACATTCTGCATTCTACGCATCTGAAATAAGGAAAGTAATAATTTTAATATATTCAACTCTATATAAGTAAGACCACGTAGCTGCTTACGTAATACTATTTACACTCATCCGCGTTCTTATACACAAGTAAAACAACATTTTCTAAATGTTAGCCATAAGTTCCATCGTTCCCTTACTTACTGCTTGACAAGCAGGAAAATTATTCTGGATTGAGTATAGCTTGCCTCTGGCAGTGATTTGAACATTCCAAATTGATTAAGTTGGTTTAGAGTGATACAGAATCGTTTCGTTCTTTACACATCACTCTCTTCAGGTTAGGTAAAGTTAGGTAAGTTTACCTAGAAATAGTCAACTTGTTGCTTACGTAAGTAAGTAAAGGTCGAACTGAACTGGCAGAGACAGGCTACACTGAAGCCGTCATTATTATTATTTTCACCGTAAGTACGGTACAAAAAAATTGTGCGTTCGTAGCGAAAATTTGCCATACTTTGTGTTGACGCCAATTTCTGAGAGCCAGGGCCCGTTAAGTAAAATATATGAGAATATGCCTACAAATTGGTGCTTCAAAGTAGCTAATGGTTAAGACATCAATTGCTTCAAGTAAATTAATTGAAGATAAACCACTTAAAATTATTCACATTTCATACCTGACAGTATATACTAACAACAATGTTTTATTACAAGAACTTGTATTATCCTCATTTCTTAACAGTGCTCCTTTAAAAAATTAACAGGAGAATGTCCTTATACCCCTTCCCCCATCACAGCAGTAAATTATTAATAACCCACCCTCTCATGATATTAATTTTGCACTATTATCATTAAATAGCTTGCTTCCGTCTATGACTGGATGCGCAGTCCGTCGTTGCTCTAATTAATCTGTGAAGTTAGCTTTTTAAAGCAACGACAAAAAAACATCGTTGCGCTACACACAACCTTAAAAAAATCGTTTATGGACTAATTTCTTCGGTACATCATCAGTTTCACTACAATTTTATCTCGCAAACCTCAAACCCTACCGGAGTTGAAGCAGATAATCACCCAAGAGATTGCTCCTATTCCTCAAGAAGTGATACGAACGGCAAGTCACAATTTCACTCAAAAACTGCGAGTGTGTTCAAGAAATGGTTGCTACCATCTTAAATTTGTTTCTTTCAAGACCTCAGACTTTGCTGCTCATGATTGATGTTGAACTTTTCTAAGTATTGTAAAAAAAAAAAAAAAAAAAAAAAAAAAAAAAAAAAAAAAAAAAGCCAAAAAGTGTTATATTTAGTGATTTTGCAACTGAAAATTGTAGTGAAAATGATGGTGTACTGAAAATCTAATTGCCTATCAGGAAATAGCATTCTCTAAATAGTAAGAAGGTATACATTTCTTTTTTATCCTTTGCTTAGTTTTAGCATAGATGTTTTAAAATGATGAGATATTTATGCCGCACCCTGTATGTAAGTTTGAAGTGTTAAGAGCCTGGCTTAGTTGGCCGCGGCGAGCGGCTAAAATTCGTTCATTTTAATTCCGGCAATACATTAACCGGAATATAATGTTTTCATCGTATTTTTTTTAAAAAAAGTTTAGCACAGTAACCTCAATATAGTGTATACGATTTTTGGAGTGATCTGATGAATTATATTTTTCATAGAAATCGGGGAGTCCTTAATTGAATTCCCCTTAAGAAATTAATAAAATACAGGCAAATGCCACCCCTGATTATACATTTTTGAAATAAAGTAGAAGCTTCGGACTTTCACAGAAATGAAGAACCATATTTTAACTTGGTTCGTACTGTGCTACTTATTGCGTTTAGTCAACAGAAATAATAGAACAATCGATGCAAAATTATATCAATCACCCGTGATTTTAAAGTAATTACTTCTCTAAGAACCAAATCACTAACTCAGGTTTACTATGGATTGATCTACCCACTAATAAGTTTTGGCATTATATTATGGGGCAACACAAGTGAAAGTTCAGTAATTTTCCTAAAACATAAAACACGCTTTAAGAATCATAGCTGGAATCCGACGCAGGGACAGCTGCAAAACAATTTTTTTTAACAATTCGAGTTCTACGAAATAGCAAGCCATTTATTAAAAAAGTGAATGAAGATATTTCAAAACACCATGCTTACAATACAAGAAAAAAATACGAAGAATCATACTTCACCAGACTAAGCATTGTACAGGATGGTCCCAGACACATGGGCAACAATATATACAATAAACTCCCAAACGAAATAAACGGTGAAGAGAAGTTAAAAAATTCAGGAAAAAGTTAAGAATATATTTAGTAGAAAAGACTTTCTACAATATAACGGAATATCTGGAAAATAATGTTCATATTGTTAATTATTGTTAGTCATATTATTATTATTGTTTATTATAGTAGAATATTAGTAATTTGTTACAAACATGGTAAGAATCAAATGCCATAAAACACGTATTATAAAATGTGTCTTATGTAAATACTGCACTGAACCCTCCTCATACCAATGTACTTGGTTTACAGGAGTAATAAATTATGATGATGATAATGAATGTGTTTGCTTATGTTCAAGGAGTTCGCTGTTTGTTTGTAAGATGGCTCTACGGTCGCCCACTCCCTTCTTTCTCATAGCGGCGAGATATTTTAAACACGATAGAGACCCAAGGCTCCTTTTAGAGAGACCCTTCACTCTTCAGTGGCTGCCAGACTGGCCCAAAAGCGGAAGACCCAAAGTTGGAAGGAAAAAGGAGAGGCATAATTTACGGTTCCGTTCTATTTTTTTTTTTTTGTGTGTGTGTGTGGGAAGGGGGGGTTGTTTGTTTAGATGAAAGTAAACCTAAGACAAACGAATTCTTAACTTGTAAAGTGATAATGCCTTCTATCGAAAACAGATTTTTGAAAGGGAAGAGCACATGCCTTCGTCTTTCTGTTAAAAGAAGAAAAAGGAACTTTTCTGAGGCACTATGGAAACATATAAAAGACAAAAGGTAATATACTTTTTATAATATTGCTTAATGTACAGTTATATTCTTTATTATATTTACTGATGTAGTGTTGATTAAAAAGCACCAGGGCGCTGAACCGAGGCTGTATAATAAAAATAATAATAATTTATTATTATTACTGCGTTTCCACTCTCAAACCATTTGGAAATTCCGGTTTTCCAGGTTGTCATAATGAGCACTACAGAACTAATAATTAGCAAAGGGGTAGGGGGATGCCCGTAACATAAATAAATATCTTACTAATTAATATGTTTAGATAATAACTTTGAAATATAAGATGAGCCAGAAGTATCTATACATGGGATAATTCATCTAGAAATTGGGATCAGATTAGTGTTCAGACATTGAAAAAAAAAAGTTTCTTTCAGTGTTGGTTTATATTTCCTATTTTTTCCGGTCCTTCCTCAAAATTCCAGTTTATCCCCGATTCGTAAAATTCCCACCTATTTCTCAGGTTTTCCTGGTGAGTGACCACTATGTATTATTACTATTATTGGCCATAGTGCGGTACTAGTCATACTTCTTGGGTTCAAACACCGGAACAAGGAAACACATAAAAAAAAAAATCGGTACCCAGGAATTTCTTTGCACACGTTCAATAGGCTCATTCTTGACAGGTCCGTTTTCCCACTATAACACATTTTATTCTGCAAGCTTCGGCTTCCTGCAAAGGAATGTTCAAAGCAGTAAACAAAAAACAACAATCTGGAACAAGTGCCTGGGTGCGGTCTTGGCATCAGAAAAAATACCAGGGTGTTGCCCCGGCTTGAAGATAATTTCACTTATATTCTTCAATGTATGTTGTGCAGCGGAATTTATGTAGCACATACCCACATAGCAGAGTACGTACCTGGGACGTCCCATTTAGATCCCATTACCGTCAGAATAGTCCTGCTCCCATAGCGATGTCCTAAGGACGTCCGTGGGATAACTCTGTGGGCAATACAAACAGTTCATCCCGTATGGATGTCCCCCGGAAAGCCGTGCGGGATTACCTACCTGGAATTTCTATAAATTAAATGGACCTTACTGTTATTATTATTTAATTAATTATAACTATACGAAGGATATGCCTTCGTATAATTATACGAAGGATTAATTATAACTATACGTCCCATGGATGTAAACGGGACTTAAACAGGACGTCCCGATATCCAGCCAGGAGATCCGTCAGATATCCCTGGGACGTCATTTTGCTATCTGGGTAGCTACACTTCTACGTCTGATTCATGTTGTAGTGGAAAATTATTATTATTATTGTTGTTGAAATTTGTTCAAAGGAAAGACACACAAGGAAGGGATCGGGCCTCCAACTCCGAGGTCACATCGGCCCTTTAGGTGAGTCTAGAAATTGGGAAGGAAGCGGCCATGGCCTTAGAGAGTGGAGAAGGTCCCTTTTTATCCATATACGAAAACAAGTTGAAAGCTAGTTCACATCGATAAGCCCATGTTTGTCCGCTTCATAATTGTTGTTTAATTGCTTGTTTGTTGTTAAAAACGTTTTAGCTGCGGGTAGTTTTCGTATCAGCGGATGACGTTTGTAGAAATTACATAAAAATTTTCCGGAATTTTTGACATGAGTGTCTGTGCAATAAATAGCTTTCTAAAGATTGGAGACATTAGAGAATCGAACAGACATTTAACTTGCAGAATGAGTCTCTTCTCTTACTCTTAAAATTCTTCGATTCTTTCATCAGTCTTGGAAAGAAAGTTATTCTGGAAACAAATGAAAACATACATATTTTTTTTATTTCAATTTTGACCGAGAAAATTGATTAGATTTTTGTCTTCCACAGGATGAAAAAAGTGTCACCAACCGAGCACGGAAGAAACTGAGAAAGCAGCAGTAGTGGAAGGAAAAATACTATTGGATATGCTTTAAAAGGTTTAAGAAATTGTAGATATCGAACACTTTGTAAAAACCGTTCAAGACCTGGACAACCAGAGAGCTCTATTGGTTGCACTTTCCAAGATATGAAGTTTGTAAGAGAAAAGAGTTTCGGATCAAGAAGTTGCCTAATTTTTAAATACTCGATGTGTAATTTAGAAAGTTCTGTATATACCGAAGGAGAGAAAAGAAAAAGCATGGACGTAAATACTGCAGATGTCGCAGGAACAATCTCTACGGGTGGTGGACATGCACAATTAGATAAAATGTTATCATCAATGAATATTCCTTGTATGTCTTCAAATACATTTAAGAAATACCATGACACTGTTTGTGACTCATGGGAAAATACATCCCTGGAACAAATGAAACAGCCTGCGGAAGAAGAAGCAAAGATAACAAGAGAGAAAAACAACGTGGATGCTGACGGAACACCGATTGTAACTGTTGTTGCTGATGGAAGCTGAGGAAACAGATCATACAGAACAAATTACAGCTCTCTATCCGGTATGGTAAGTACTATGGATTCTTCTCTTCTCGTGTAGTACTTCCTTTCTCTCCCGCTCGCTCTCGAGAAAAAAGAAGACTAAAAATCCGCACGGATCGACACTTTTGGTTTTGGACTCCCTTCTCTAAAGTTTGGACGGTCTTTGTATTTGTGGGAGCACGAAAAAAAAAACAACCTAAAAACATTAGGTTATAGGAAAACAATGTCATGAAAATAAGCTTCTCACTTTGCCTTTGGTGCACGTGGTTCTGACTTCAAGCAAACTGATGGTCTATTCAAGAATGGTTCTAATTAATGATGTTAAAATTTGAATAATATATTTTATTATACCAATGATAGTTCATTAGAATAATTTTTATTCAAATGCTATTATTAGAATAGTGTCGTAAACCATCCATATATGTTTTATAATAATAATAAAAATATTATTATTATTATCGAAACAGACTAATAAAAATAAGCGAAAGATGAGAATTTTAGCCATTACAACGAAAATGTTTTGAGGATTCGATAGAAAATACAAGAATTAACAGGAAAAAAATATCTCACGCCCAAATTAATATTATTACCAATTCAAACTTGAAAAACTTTCGAACACAATTTTAAATAAGTCATGTTTATAAAAGTAAATTTTAACTTTGTTCTCCAAATTAACTTCAGAGTTTAATTTTGCTGCAACGAGATATATTTGAAGACGCTCTTAGTTCGGGGGCAGCAGAAAATTTAGGGAGGGGGTGGAGGGAGGCTGGCCGCACGTGACTATGGGCCTAACCAATTTCTTTTATTATCTTTTATTTCCTTCACACGCTTCATGTCTTCCCTAATAATACTGCATAGTTACCGGAAACTACTGTATACTTTATTTACCTATCCGCTACGTCATGTATTAAAATTAGATGGTTAGTGCTATAGTTAACAAATTTCGAGCCAATCAGAAACAAGCTTTTTTTATTTCCCATTTTCCTTAATAATTAATTTTTAATTGCTCTTTGTATTGTATTAACGTACTATATAAAAAGATTTGATTAAAATGAACATTAGATAAACTTCAATCAGGTAATGAATTATTCCAATATATAAAATATAATAAATAATAAAACTGACGAAAACTGATCCTATTTACTTATTTCCATTTCAGGGTGCTATTGTTGAATTCGAAACTGGAAAGGTTATATACATCCAAGTAAAAAAAAAAAAACAAATATTGCTACACATGCACCCGAGCTTCTAGTCAAGGCTGTGATCCGAAGGACCTTATGTGCTTCAGGAATTGGAGTTCGTACCAAAGCTCCAGTGGGATGGAAGCTGCAGCAATAGTAGAGAGGTTTTGTAAAAGTGAGGAAATGTACGGCATTCGATACAATAAGCTTATCGTGGATGGGGATAGTAGTGTCTACAAAAAATATTAGATGCGCGACCTTACCAGAACATCACTGTTGAAAAAACTGAGTGTCGCAACTTCTGCAACAAACTAAGGGACATTACTAGAAACAGTGATAAAAAGAACAAAAACATCGCAATGAGGAAAAAGGTAGGAGATACCATACTGCGGTTTCGAACTGCAGTAGTAAAGGCATTATCACAAGAACACAAACCTGTCATTATATGACAAAGTAGAAAATTTATGAAAAGACATTATAAATGCCAGAGACTACATCTTTGGTAGTCATCTCAACTGTGCATTTTGATTTTGTAAATACAAAGACGGAACACCGGATGTAAATATTGTACGTGAAATGAATCTTTCTGGCCGATTGGACAAAGTGAGAGAGGCTGTTGAGTTTGAACAGTAGAAGTTTGCTTCACGATGTGGACAGCAACAGGGTGGAACATTATAACGCTACGGTGGCTAAATTTATTGGGGGGCAAACGAATACATTTTGCTGGCGGTCGCTCTTACGCCGGAAGAAGTGCTGGCGCTGTAGTTCGGCACACCATAGGTATGTCATTTTACAGTTTACATAAAAATATGTATGAATCCAGTCCAGGAGACATTGCAAAAGCAAGTGAGCTGAGAAGGAAGAGAAAAATAGATGCGCAACGAGAACAGGGTTCTAAGAAAAAATGTAGAAAGTCACTTTTTTCGGGTTCACAAAGCAAGAAAGACGAAAAATTACGGTCCAAATGCCAGATTTATCTCCCCATCGTTTGGAAGTTGAGAAGGAAGCGTTTCTTCAGTCACTTTCGAAATCTGAAGAAAGAACACAATTTGAAAGACTAACCATAGGTCAGCGCACCAGTGGTGAATGGATGGAGAACAGAAGGAAGTTACTTACAGCGTCGAATTTCGGTCGCGTGAGTAAGATGCTACCTACAACAAGTTGCCAATCTATCAAGACCCTTCTATACTCTACATATGATTGCGAGGCCATGGCATATGCACGAGACAATGAAGCAACAGCTCAAAAGGCGATTGAAGAAGAGTGCAGCGTCACCATAGAAAAGTGTGGGCTTTTCATCGATTCAGAGATTCCATACCTTGGAGCGTCTCCTGATGGGCTCATTGGGAGTAATGGAATTGCTGAAATTAAATGTTGTTTATCTGCTGCTTCAATGACGCCCAATGAGGCTATAATTCAACGAAAGGTTACAATGTGGAACGTCAAAGCAGGAAAAATAGGGGGTATTAACAGAAAGCACAATCACTTTTACCAAATTCAAGGCCAGTTGCATATTACTAAACGTGATTTTTGTCCCTATGCAGTTTGGACTCCAAAGGGTCTAAAAGTTACGCATTATACATATCTTCTTTAAAAAAGAAGAATAAAACTGTTAGATAAATACGCAGTTACCGCGAAAGTCTTACAAAACAAACATTTTATTCCTAACCTATGTTTCGGGTAATAATAATGATTTCTTGTTTCATATGATTTTTTTCTTTTTCTTTCTTTCGTTTTTGCTTAAATTCAACTTAATATTTTATTTCCTTTCCTTCTTTTTGTTGAATTCACGATAATGCAAATTCGCATTTCTTGCAGAATGTACCATTGCTTTTATTATTTCAATGGCTGCTACTTCTCCAGTTTATACGCGTAAGTCTTATTGGAGAACTATGCTAAATATTTACTAAAGTTTAGAATCGTATATTCAAGTTTGAAATCTCGTTCATAAAGACTGCGAAGAGAAGAATCTATCAGAATATCTTTCTTACTATCAGAATAATATTTACGGAACAACATCTTCTGTGATGCTACGACTTTTGAGTAAACCGTAGATATTATTCAGGTTAGTTATCTAATCGTCTTAAATAAATACTACACCAGAAAACAAAAGCAAAAAAAAAAAAAAAGTCTATACTTTCCGAGCAAATATTCAGCTCGATACCATACATAATGAAGTGCTTCTTTCTATCAAGAACCATCTCGAGGACTAGAAACCCAAACCCTGCTAGAAGTAGAACGGCACCAAGATCACCGGTTTACCCTTTACAGTTTCCAGGATAACAAACTCTTAATTTCCCATTTGAATATACTGAACCAAGGAATTTGTGTGTGTTACTGTGGAAACTATGAAACCAAAACCTGCACGACTTATACTGTGTTCTTCGGGATGATGAAAAGAATTTAATGACACTTGCCTTCATTTTTTTTACGTTTTAACTGACATGATCCCCTCATTTTATGCCATATTAGTATATTTTCTCTGGCTAGGAGGGATGGGGCGAGCGCCCACCGCCCGCCTTGTCCCCTGATGGACGCCCTTGTGTATTTTATCGGAAACTAAACAGCCAGACCCTGCGTGACTTATACCACGTTCTTTGGGGGTGATGAGATCATTCTAATGAAAGGAAGTTCATGGATGTATTCCTTACGATTTTCATAGTAACCAACTTTCTATTCCACATTTACATACAATGGGTTTAAATTTGAAAGTGTGCTCATGTGGACACTAAAAACAAACACTTTAAGCCCTATATCACAAACACTGAACTGCTGAACAAGACTATATTATTCGTAAAAAATAAATTACACGTAACGTTTCGACCTTCTAGCAAAGATCCTCATCAGACATACACTCTCCAACTTTTGCTAGAAGGTCGAAACGTTATGTATAATTTATTTTTTACGAATAATATAGTCTTGTTCAGCAGTTCAATGTTTTTGATCTTAATTGCAAGACGTGCCCCTATATCACGTTCAACGAAACCAATATCACGGTGGTACCACTTAATAGTTTCCATGCAACAACCTTCTACGCTGTTTAAATTTTGTGTAACATTTTGGTTAGAGAAAGCCGTTATTACCTTCAGACCATAATTATCAATTCAGGTGACTTTAATACACATGGTTCTTTAAGCAGTCACAAAATACAATAAAAGTGATCTGTACACTGTAAATACAGTTCAATTCATGATGTCTGATACTCGAAAAAGAAAAAAAAATAAGCACATTTGAGAGGAGATTCGAACTGACTCCACATTCAGTACATTAATCCCCAACTTCCAAGAGACGTTGGAAAATGATTACCTAATTGACGTATGTTTAACTTCGAAAGCTAAATGAGATTACTTTTGTCTCTGTTATCGCATTTCGAGGTGATATTGTAGTTGTGGTCACTTAGTTATAGTAGAGTGTGTAGTATGTACCAACATTTTTTGTTTGTGTAATACTTCATACGAATGAACATGTGTTTGTAACCTCAGTTGCAGACAATAATCTCTTTCACACAGCGCGAAAACAATATTGTAATAGAATGTGTGTCAATAGAACACACGCGACAAAACGTAAACACATACAAATAGTGTCTACGTGAACGATAAAGTGCAGCAGAAGACACCGACTCCAAGTGGAGAAACTTGGAGTTACTTAAGTCATGCCTACAAGAAGAGCTGGAAAGACCTATAAAAGGCCCACCAGACACCTAAGGATTATCACTTCACTTCAATCCGAAAAAGTGGTCACCTCTTCCTATCCCCTCTGACTTAGTTTGGAATAAGAGCCCCAACCTCTACCGCCGACTTCGCTGGCTGGAGTCGGAATACCTAATCCTCTCTGACTTGGTCTGGAGTCAGTTCCCATCTATCATTTTAACTCCTTACTAAACTGACCTAGATCAGAATCGTATATCGCTACAAGTAAAGAGGTGAACCACTAGTATATATCTCAATCCAGCCTCTGTTCCGGGCGCTCTGTTAATTAACTGTACTTATTGTAATTAATCACATATAGAGGAACTTTTATAATGAAAAGGTGTCGGTAAAATATTAAGTCAAATATTAACCACGTCGTCATCGATGCTAACGGTCGAAAGGCTCTACCTAAAATCTATTAGCTATAAGCATCATAACGATCACTGCGATATTATTGTTTTCTTCGGTCATTTCTTAATATCACGGTGTTTCCACATCTATGAAATCTGGACTATGAAAATTTCCAAAATATAGTTTTTTATTATTTCCTTTATTCTGCGACAAGATTTCAGAACATACTTTTCATCTTTGCTTTCACACGTAAAACCATCAAAAGAAGCTCAGTAAACAACGTAAAAAGTTACTTTTGAGAAATCTGTGGAATGAAAATATGATATGTTTTTCAAAGTTTGTATCAAGGAGTAAATACAGAACACATAATTACCTATTTCTTTCTGCAATAACGGCACATTCAATCAGTCCTATTAAACCAATTCCTCGACCATCACCATCACCATCACCTCGACCATTAGTCTTCTGAAGAACTTCACGATCCATTTTCTCCAAAAATATCTTTACAATGCTGTAAAATGGAACAAATTTATACATCAAATATTTAGGACGAGAACTAATACTCTGTCGGCTGAATTACGGAGAAAGCTTATATACTGTAAATTTAACGGTCAATTCTAGTTTTATCCATTCAAAAGAATCTAAACACCATTCTCAACTACTGTTATGTGTTAATTTAGATGCTGAAAAATACTACACCATTTTAAGTTACAAATCTATTTGAGCCTTGTTTACATGGTAATAGTTTTCAGCCAATCAGAAAAATATTAATCTTTTTATGATGAAATGGAGCTGAATTCAGTTTCAAAACAATTATAAAAAGGATTATCAATTAACTAGTTCAGAATCATATATTGAGACTATTATATAAGGAAAGTAACTAACATGGGAGTATGAAAATTCCTGATGTTTAAGGTTCAAGGAAAAATGACAAGTGTTCGTATCACAGTTACATACATATTAAATGCTTTGGCTACGAGCAAATTCCATGTTTGATGAATTCTACCTTTATAGCAGATTTCCTTCTCAGCTTCGTACGGAACTGTCCGGAACTGTCAATATGTCTTTTGAATTGCATCAAAATTACAAATTCTTTCCTAAAGTTAACTACGATTTATTTAGTATTAAAAGTTTGAAATCCATACCACAGAACCGTGGATACCCGAAATTAGCGAGGTCGAGATCAAAATTTCTATAAGCGATTGCAAATTTTCAAGTCACTAGGTCCCAGACGAATTATTAAAGCGGGACGAAAGCACTTGTCAAGGAACGACATACATTGATAACTACCTCTATGGAGAATGAAGGAATAGAAAACGTCAGTAATAGTCCGTGGGTCATTCCACGTCAAATTTTCCAACACTGGTTGCATGACCATTTTTGAAAAATCTTTTTTGTACACAAGTTTCTACATGCCCTTACTGCTCACGGGGCGACAATGTTTCCAACATGGTCGGTGTTTTTTATTCCCGTAGACATGTACAGAAACCTGAATATCTCAAAAACCAGAAGAGCTAGAGATGAATGGAAAACCGTTGTGTCGCTCCTGAAGTGTACTTTAAAGATGTTGTTTGGTGTTAAATGTTGATAAATGCTTTTGTATAAAATTAAGAGTTAGAAAATTAAGAAACAGGGAATGGAGGGAGTTCATAGCATGAACCACGCAAGCAATAGGGCAACATTAGAACATCAGAATCCAAAACTATTTCAAACCTACGAGAGTAATTAATGCAAAACAGGTCGTTATGACTCCGTGCCTCGACGCCCAGTTAGGGGTCGAGACGGGGAGACAAATGGGGATGGCCCACCCCAAATTCAACGGAGAACACTTTTAGTTCGCTGATGTCCTTCAGACACGCGAAGTGGATTTGGTGTAATGTTTACAAAGAGGTGGGGGTGATATGAGGGTCCCTAAAATAATAATAATAAAAAAACACTTCAGATACTATTCCGGCGTATGTGTGGTATAACAGACGAAATATCTGAAAAGAAAACCTGCTCTTCTTCCTTCTGTTTTCAATAGAATGTCCAAATACCGAAGATATCTTTGCCACTTCATGTAGTGAGTGAAGATTTCCTTCAGAATTCTGAGGAACATGTACTTGTAAGTGCCGGCCGGGTAGCCGTGCGGTTTACGGCAGTAGGCAAACGACTCGAAGGTCCCGGGGGTGGATTTTAATGGCTAAAGGCCGAATCGTGACAGGCCGAAGTCCAAGTTACTAGACTGAGCCCATATAAAAATAGTTTATGTACTTGTAAGTAGTCGTCTTCCCTGTTCCTCTAGGTGACGAAGGAAATCCTTTCCGGTAGTGTGAATCTTATTTAGAGACAAATCTAAATTGTTCACCCTACTCCTCTTAGTAAACAAGCAGTGTTCGATTTGTCGGAGGAGGGATACCAGAGATATTCCCTGGTTCGTGAGGATTTCATCCCCCGTCGTTGACTCCATATATAATCCCAAACAGGGCAGAGGTGTACTTGTACCGGAACGCGTTGGAACGCCGTTGCGGTAATGCTTTTTGGGAGAAAAATGTTCCAATTAACAATTTTGTTTTATGCCTGTTTCTCCCTTCACAGTTATTAGTATGTATGGTAAAAATTGAAACGTTCCGGGACTGAAAAATTTACGAGTGCATCCCTAAACCAGGAACAAAATCTTTGTATCTATACCATAACAGGTATTAGATTGAAACTTATAAGCAACTGTTAGTCTTAGAATCCCCCCCCCCCTTCGTAGCTTATAACAAATCGAACACTGTGAACAAGTATATTTTCAGGAATATGCACTTATGCAGTCTAATCCTCCCTACTCGTTGTGGTGAGTAATGAGTATAATTATAACGCCGATGTCAGTAGTCTTGTCCTCCCAATCAACACAAGGGGCTGAACTATGTTTCGCGAAACACAAAATTTGATTTGTTCTGCCCACTAGTTTTTGTGAACAATGATTTCCCAGAAAGGGAGTTTGATGATGAAGTGGTAGGTCGAGAGTCTTGTCCTCCCTAACCTAGAGCAAGCATACCGATACTGTTCTTCCGGTGAGCAAGAACTGCTCTAAAATGTTTGATGAATCTATAGTCTCCCGTGCTTGTCTCGCGATCTAAGGCGTTAGGGCAGAGTCTACCAGGGAGATGCGAATACCGATTGGAACAAGGAGATTTCTGGATTTTGGGAACTTAATAGATTATATAGGCTCAAGACAGGCGGAAGTCATTAATTGCTTAAAATCTACTGAAGAAACTAGTACGAATTAAAAAATGCTCGCAATTGTATCCCTGAAGCATTCAAGATTAGAACTTTTTTTTTTTGGTAAGAGGTTAAAGCATCCTCTGTGCGATGCGCAGATTCCATGAACATCACTTCAGAAATATGGAGGCAGCAATTCACATATTCTCGACATATGGCACGAGGTCATGTGGGGCGATCAGTCCCACGCTTAACTGGCTTTATCACACAAGGTGCCCAGGAAAAGTAAAGACACTGTGATAAAAGGCTGAGTGCACCGCAGAGCGTCAGACATGGAAGCATAGAAGAAAAGTCCCC
>JAGDQP010005509.1:0-13275 GCA_022664845.1 Lepisma saccharinum | reverse complement strand
TATATATATATATATATATATATATATATATATATATATATATGGAAGAGCAAGATTAAATAATACTTATTAGAGTATTTGCACTCAACAAGATCTAATCATATATTTAAAACGTGATGTTACAAATCAGACACCACTTTGACTGTTCTATTTGAACATGAAGGACAATCTAGGGCCGCGGTGGCTCAGTGGTAGAGAGTTCACCTCTGGTGCGTAGGGTCCTCAGTTCGATCCCGGATTGTGCTATGTGGCCTTTTTGCTGGATAAATTCAGTGTGCGTAGGTTTTGTCCGGGTACTCCCGTTTCCTCCCACTTTCTTCATTTCACCAATTCTCTCATCATCATTCATCCGGCCTGAGCCAAAGCTACCTAAGGGTTTAAAATTAAATTCAAATTCAAAATTAAGGACAATTTACATTACTGCGTTTACTCGAAATATATTTAAACCGTTCATTTTCTTCCATTGTGCAACTCTTCCTGACTTAGACATCAAGTCACTCAGAGCTCACGTCACTTAGAAGTGGCTGCACGTCGAGTATCATCCGATTCCAATCCATCCATCGTTTTATGGGTTTCCTGCTTCTTTAACCTACTTTGGAGTGCGTGATTCTCATGATCATGAATCATTACATGTATATATTCTACAATATGGGACGAGCTTTTCCTGGCGACTGAAACTGAAGGAGTCTTGAACACTACTTGATCACTGAGCTTCCATGTCTTTTGTTCTTCGCTTCTCTGCGCAGCGATGAGATGTTTCCCTGCTCATGCTTTATTGTTCTGTTTCTGCATCGCCTATGAGAATTGTGCCCGGCCTAGGAGAATGCAGAATGTGATGTAAGCTTATATTTCTGATTTTATTTGAGACATGCTTATATTGGGTTTCTACATGCTTTTCCACCGTATTATGACCGGCAGCTTTTGGGATGATCTTGCTATCTCTGCATGTTATGTTTGCATGTGCTCATGAGTGTGACTATTCCGCTACCTCCGCGCACCCCCTTATACAGTTTTCTTTGCTGACACTGCCAACTTCAATTGACCTTTCGTTGTCTTTTCCCAGTCCTGTTTACCATGCATAATTTTCGTCGATCCGAAGTGATTTGAGCGAATGTATGCCCGATTTGGGGTAGTGTCTGGTTCGACCGGTCTTCGCTCTCTCAGTCATTCGTCTGGACTTCTGCTGAGTGGATCTACGTTTTATTTAATTTTATTTATTGAAGTCTGATTATATTTTAATTTATTCCGCCCTCGTTTGTGGCAAAAATTGTGACTCAGGTAAATGCTTGGTCGGAGAGTCTTCCAGTCGGGGTGGTTTCCAGGTTAGGGTCCCTTATTGGTGGCGTTTCCGAATTACACGATCTGACTGCCGTCAGAGTTGCCTGAGGCGTTAGAACGTCATTTTGTAACTTAAAGACTGTCAATGTCACCCCATTCCATGTCTGAGCTAATGAAATGCATAATTGACTATTATTCTTCATGGATAAATTGATGGGGAAATGGCAAACACAATAGACAACAAATCACAAGACTGCAAGTTCGAATCCGGTCTCGAGACATGTGAGGAAATTTTCGACTATAAATGAAGACGAAAAAATAAAATGCATAATAGAATAAATACAGGATATACACATCACTTTTTTTTTTCAAACTACGACAGCCTCACGTATTTGTGGAGTACTGTAAGTGAGAATGTAAACGTGAAAAAGAGATAAAAGGTGAGAATAACGATGGCGAAACACTAGTTCACTCTTCTGCGGATGGATGAACAAAGAGTTGAGGAAGAGATAATTTAAATGTTTTGTATGTTGTATGGAGAAGAAACGTGGAGTCTACGAAACGAAGGAAAAAGGTTCGAAGCCTTTCAAATGTAGACATGGAGAACAATGGAATGGAGAAACCAGCTGAATACAGAAGATAAGAAATGAAGTGTTGAAGAAAGTAGGCGAGGGACGAACAATCCTGGAGACAATAAAGAAGAGCAAGAGGACATTGTCTGCACAGATGTGTACTGAGGAATGCAATTGAATGTATGGTTGAGGGAAAGAGAGGAAGAGGTAGAAGACGACTCTAACTCCTTGACAATATTAAGGAAGATAAATCGTATGTTGAAATAAAAAGGATAGAGCAAGATCGGGATGAATAGAGAAGGCTTAGCTTATCTTCAAGGAACTGCTGCTTTCGGCGGAATACTGATGATGAGGTATTAATTAAATTCCCAAGTTTCTAGCATTTTGCCGCAAGTCAGGTTTGCGTATAAAAATGTTATCGGTTAATATGGTTTTAGAATTTACTGTAAGTTTCGAACTCATTTTAATTTTAAAGCAAATTAGGAAGTTATTTTTTTGTTGGGGAATTTCGTATTCTTCGGACTAATTTTCAGATTTTTGAAATGTATTACATACCAGGTAAAATCTTAGAATTCGACAGATTGCAGACCCAATCAATATTTACGAAATAGTAATAAATAATGAAGTCACTCAAATTTCAGGACTTCAATTAATGTTCATGTTTTGAAAACAATGTCGTTTGTGAAAATTGTCTTAGAATTTAACGCAGTTAGTGGAATCGTTTAGACCTAGCCACTACCTCGAGGAACCTACAGACATGAATGATGGAAAGTAGGAAAGAAAGTGATACCCTAAAGAGATCGCATAAGTGGTAGCACAGTCTAGTACTAACTGAATAAATAATTAGAAAATAATAAAAATAAATGAGCCTAGGAAAGAAATTGACATTATTACTTAGAAATAAGTTTAAAAAGAGAGAAAAAAATAATTTAAGTTTCATCTGGAGTCGAAAATTGTTATGGATTTTTCTACTTGTTGGTCACTGTCTTAAGGATGATATTTCTTCGGTGGATTCTTTTGTTGAGATTTTAAAGATAGTAAGCAAATACCTGTTGCAGTGGTGATTGTTTCCTTTTTTAATCAATCTGCTGTTGAGCAGTAATGATTAAATCAGTGTTCGATTTGTAACGAGGGATGGATGGAACTTCCCCCTGCTCTGCAAAAGTATTTCCTGGCTCTGCTTTCTGAAATATCCTCCAAGCCTGGGATATGAACGGTATTCTACTTTCTGAGAAAATTCCCCCCTTCTATGGAAATTGTACATTGGACTAAATGATTTAGTTCTTTACTGTGCTTCAATACGAAATTCAATAGACGCACACATACATCAATTCTGCTACATTTATTGTGTATAGAGAAGGATACATCGCATTTGCTACATTCCGAATAATGTTAATGAAAACGAATACGGAAGCTTAAACCAAGGATGGATAAACGTCATCAACATGTATAGAATTAAAAAAACAAAACAAAAAAAAAAAACGTTCTTATCAAACAAATAAATATGGTCTAACAACAATAAGTATTGACATATTAAAAAAAAAATATTCTGTTAACAGTACAATTAATAAAGGCTACAGACGTAGTCGAAACGTTGTATTGTGCTTTAACAGTATGTATTTTATACGCGAGCTAAATAATAAATTGTATTTCCAACATTAAGCAGTAAAAGTTTTATTTTTATTTAGTAAACTTGTTGCTCACTATACTCCATAACAAACTAAAACCATTATGTGGCATAAAATATTTACTGCATAATAATTGGTTTACAAGACCAGGTTCCTTTATTACGCTTTCAGCAGTTTTTTAATTTACAAAACTGAAAGAGAAACAAGGTTTCATAGTGTAAATTTTAATATGCTCAGGAGACTCCAGCAAAATACTTTCTAAAGAATTAAGTCAAAACTTGTCAAAATAATAACAAAGACAAACGATGACTTGATTTTTCTATTTGCCAGTGACAATGTTCATCTATTGGCCAAAATTAAACGTACACAGTCAACACAATACTTAAAGAGTAACGGGAGAAAACAAGAAATGCCACAAAACAGGTTTATTGAGAAAATCAAGTTTGAATACCTTAATCGCTTGACAAAGGTAATATTGTCTCCTGTGGTCATTTAAAAGTATTTTCCTTCGTTCTTTACCAGTTTTATAGTTCCAATTTTCCCCAACAGAATGAGCTATACAGCACAAAATTGCTAGAATTGGACATACCCTGTTTTCTCCCGATACCCTTCACCCTTCACTGTAAAATACGAAATCGAGAAATAGTAAAACGTATAAGAAATAGGAAAATTATAAATTTAGTTATTTTGGTGATTACTTTTCTACATGAATATAAATTCAATTTCCCGTCACAAACCCGTGACGCAAGTTAGCTGTAGGCAAAATGAATAGTCTAAAATTTTAGCTATTGATGGACTTATATACTTACAAAATTATTACTGGAGAAAACTTACCTGTCGACAAAATGAGTTGTCAACGAGACGTACCTGTCGACAAAGTGATATGTCGACGAAACGTACCTGTCGACAAAGTGAGCTGTCGACGAAACGTACCTGTCGACAAGATGATCTGTCGACGAAATGAATGCGACCGATACCACACCTCTAATGTTATATACATCCTAACCTGCAAATTTTGTGATGCCTTTTATGTGGGGGAAACAGGTGGACCTCTCAACGTTCGTGTTAAAAACCATCGCCACTTTTGCACTATTAACAAACCGGATGCCCCAGTCTCCTTACACACCGAGTCTCACAACACCAATTTTGACCTACCTTTCCTGGTTGCCATAATCCACAGACCAGCACCTCAAAACGCCCTCTGTAGGAAGGGGCCTTTATTCATGGTTTGAGCGCGAAAATGTATCCTGTACTTAACCTTCAATAACTCTAACCCGTTTTCTCTGTATTTTTAACACTTTTCCTTCCACAATCCCATCCACTACTTACACGCTGCACAGTTGTCAATTGTTTCACGCATCATTCAGCATTCAACTATTCTCTAAACGATGCACCGTCCGCTACGTGTCGCTACTGTCGTCCTAGTCTTTTGTTCTATCCACGTGTGTGCGTCTCTCTTCCTCTACAAGTCTACGATATTAATACCGAAATATTGCAAAAAACTATGTGAAAATTAGTGTTGTGTACGTGTGTGTGTTTATTTTTCTACTACGCTGTAAGTATCTTCCTTACTTTTTACCATAAATGTACCTTATATATATATATAAGGCAACCCAACGTTGACCTGGTTTATTAGGGGCATCTGTGTTAGAAGTAATAGCTGCAGGAAGAGAAGGAATAAATAACGGTAATTTATCTGAAGCACATACACCTATTGTATGGTCACGAAACATTGGACCTTGTTGTAAACCTTCATAAAGTTTAATTTTGTTTAACCTTTATAGGATGGCCAGGGATTTTAAGAAAATCGTAGACCGTCACGCTGACGGCCCTAGTGTCTCCCTTATCACAGAGCTATGATTCATACCTTGTTACAAAGCGTATAGAATAGAGATTCCAATGTGGTAACTTTACCATTCGTAGGAGGAACAGAAAAACATGAAAAAATCGAATTTTTAATTTACATAAGATATTTTTTCCTAAAAAATGCACACTTCACCCCTCCGCTTCGCCCTTATAAAAGTTTCATGTTCACATACAGGGTATCACCAGTTAGCATATTCATTTATCATTGTTGATATCAATTTTGGTGGTTGTATATTTCTTTGGGAGTGTGGTGAGTTGGGCCCCGAAATGCGATGGGGAAGGAAGGAGGTAAAAACGCCAACTTTGCCTCTCCCCCCGGGACCCCCAACATGGAAGAAATGCACCTCGTTAGAAAGATCATTCTTCAGGAAGAAAACGACACCTAGATATCTCTCTAGCTTAATTAGGAGCTGAGCTCTAGACGTTTAAAATGTGGACGCAGCACCGGCGTCCATAATCATATAAAGGTTAACATGTTTATTTAATCTATATATACATTTTTCTCTGAAAATTCATTTTTAACTGTGAGAAAAACTTACCATAAATAATTGTGGTGACAGGTGAAAAGATTTGAAGATATACTAATTCTTGTTATCTTTATATGTTAAACTATAAAAAGAATTTCAGTAGACGAAGTAAAAGTTGCTTTCGAGAAATCTGTGGAATAAAAATAGGATATTTTTCTAGAACAAAATAGTACATCAGATGTACCAACGAGTAAATACATAACTTCATGATTACCTGTATCTTTCTGCTTTAACGGCACCGTCGATCAGTTCCATTAATTCCATTAACTCATTGCTGCAACCCTCTGCATAAATCTTCTGAAGAACCGTCAGCATCTCCTCCAACAGGAATTCTACAATCCTGAAAAATGGAACAAATCTATTCATAAAATAAAACTACTATTGTGCCGGTTTAACTACAAAGATTTGGAGATACCTTACATAATTCAAACTTAAGGATTATTCTAGTTTACCCAGAGGGAAGGCATAGAAGAATAAGACATTCGTTCTGAACGTCATTCTTAGATATTTAATTTTTATTAAATAAAATATTGTCAATTAATTTGTTCAGAATAAGGTATTGAGAATATTATATAACGAAATTAACTAACTTGGGAGTATGAAAACTTCTGACGTTTAACACTATTTAGAATTCAAGTGAAGATGACAGGTGTTCGTATCACAGTTACATACATATTAAATGCTTTTACTACGAGCAATTTTAAAGTTTAATGGATTCTACACATCCTCCTCTACAGCAAATTTCGTTCTCAGTTTCACACGGAAGCGGGCTTTAAAATTACAAACTGTTTCGTACAAGTAACTAAATTTCATTTAGCAATAAAACCAAAGAAGATTTCCAATATGTAAAATGGGTGTGAGAATAGAATCAAGACTAATCAGAATGTTAGACTGCTGAATCAAAAAACAAAAATGACACCTCTCACTCCCCCACACACTAAAAGCTCTTTGATCAATTTTTTTGCCTTACAAGCTCAAAGCATTTCTTCCCCCACTTTTGATGAAACCTGGAGAATCGTGACAATACGCGTGGAAGAGGGTTGAAACTTGAAATTCACCGTCAAAAAACAAAGTAGGTTGGAAGTAGGTGATTCCGGAATATTTCTGAACTAGATGTACGTCGAAATGAGCATGACCATTTCCCGTGTGAGTAAAAATGACATACGTCATCCCCAGCATCCAATCGGGCAATGATATTCAATCTCTTTGATAACAAATAAAACGTTCGATGAAATTTGCAATTCTTACTCCTGATTGTTATGCAACCACGCATTTTTTTTTAATAAGAAAATCTTTTGGTATATGGAATCTACTCGAGAAATTGACTTGGCGTAAACAAATTATTGTTTTCTGGTGGTTTCATGCTCATTTGGACCCATCTGTACTTCCGAGAATTTCTGGAAACCCCTTCAGCGCCCATTACGTAAACTTGAAATATGCATTTTTGGATAGTGTATAGTGTAGGTTTAAAGTCTTTGACAGTACCATGCCGAATCAGCTGTACTGTTCGTGGTATTAGAAATGTGAAGCTCTTAAGTTCATTTTCCACGCTTTCAGCAGCCTTTAACTCCGAAACGATGCAGATTTGTAAAATATCTCAGAGGAACTTTCTTCTTGTTTTGATGTGAATAATCACCTCCAGAAGTCTGACTGTCGGATATAGAATCATTTCACTTATAGATATATATATATATATATAAACTTTTAAAATAAATTAAGTGTATGAAAGAACACACTCAATATTTATGAATATACAAATATGTGTTAACAGTAAAATCAGAATTCAGATATGAAAGATTTGATATATAATAAATCACAGCCATATACGATCCACTACTGGATGAGGCCTCTGCTCGGAGGGAGGAGTTGGTTTATTGCTCCCACGCTGATCAGACGAGTTGGGAGAGGAGAGCCGAAGCTCTCACGGTGATCGCCACTATATTTCATTCATAGCAGCTCCCCAATTGCATCACGATGCTGGGTGGGCACCGTTCCAGACACACACGCCTTGGAAAATATCCTTTGCAGCGCCGGGAACCGTCATATTTTGAAAATAGTTGGTGACAAAAAATTAAGATTAATTGTAAAATATTTATGTACTTGGCAATGAGGCGGAATAGTCTTTTTCTGAAAGAAAACTTAACGCGGTTAGCCTCCATCGTGTCTTCTGATTTGACTCTGCAAAATTTACGTAACTTTTTCAATAAATGTAAGTAAGTCGTTACGGTACGGCTTACCGCCACTGAAAAATAGGACTGTGGTGAAAAATTAAGCCTCTATGTTTTTCTCAGCTTACTTTTAGTTGAGAAAGTTTGGCGAAGATTATAAATTTCAAAGTTGCTAGTCTGGTTCAATGAGAGAGAGAGAGAGAAAGAGCGAGATGGAGGTATTTCCAGCAGGTATGTGCAAGACAGAACAGAGTGACTACTGCATACAACGAAATGTAGAACGGCATGTTCCCTTTCACAGATCCAGGCTTTGAGTGATGAAGTTAAATTTAACAAGGGTATATATGTGATTTTGTGGAGCAATTGTCATCTAGTTTACTGATTAATATCTTAATATGTGTACATACGGATTACATTTTCTAGACTCTGAGAAAGAGACTTTTCTAAGACTTCTTAATCGTAAATAGTTCAACTCATAAATTTGTCAGGATCCCAGAAAAGATACTTACATGCTCTAACAATAATCATGGTAATAGATTAATCGCTATCATCCCTACCATATTTTACAACAAGAATTAAATGTGGGTGATAGTGAGAAGTAAATTAACTTCTCTCGGTGGGAGTGTAGAAAAATGTATAGAAGATTAAAGATTCTTTACTTTAGTAACGAGGCAACATTCACCAACCACGGTGCTGTAAACAAGCACAACTTCCATTATTGGTCACCTGAAAACCCTACGTGGCTTCGAGCTGTGGAACATCAGCATCTCTGGTCAACTAATGGTGCGGCCTACTGAATGGTACCATTATTGGACCATATTTCTTTCAGCGGCACTTAACGGGTGCTAGATATAAAGAGTTTCTGGAAAATGATTTACCTGTTCTTTTGGAGGATATTCCCCTTAATATCAGAGAACTTATGTAGTATCAACACGATGGTTCTCCTGCACATAACACTAGTGTGTCAAGGGGGGCACTAAACAGTATGTTTCCGGAACGATGGATCGGACGTGAGGATCCTATAAATTAACCAGCACGTTCACCGGACCTAACACCTACTGATTTTTACCTCTGTTGTTACCTCAAAGACCAGGTTTATAGGACACAGCCAACAATACCTCAAAATGTGAAAGAACGTTTACGTGAGGCATGCCGACTGATTCCTCGTGATCATATAGATTCAGCGGTAGGATCCATTACAAAACGTATCTTTATATGTAGTGATTTAGACAGCGGACACTTCGAGTACATACTTTAATTATTTAATTTCATTCAGCAGTTATAGTATTGTTAATAAATGTAACCTGTTGTGATGACAACGTTGGCCTAAATTTATATTCCTGTTTCACAATTGAAGACCTGAATTGGAAAACATCCCAAGTCCACCGGAGTATTTTTTTCAGGAGGAACATATACAGTCCAAGGACTTGGGATGTTATTCTATTAAGAATTATATTGTATTGAAAAAAAAAGTATTTTAGTTCGAGTTAGGATGTAATATTACGCAAGTGGATAGTCCTTGGAACATCTGCCGATGAACAGAAAAAATGAAAATACGAAAAAAGTGGACTCGGGATGTTTTGCAATTCAGGCCTTCAATTATTTTGTTCTGAGAAAAGCGTTTTATGTATTCTTTTATTATACCGTTCAATTCATACACACAAACTTTTAATTAGGTTTTAAAGAGCCATTGTTTGTCATAGTAATTAGGAGCTCTATTCTAATTTAGCGTGTACATAGCTCCTATTTTAATCGACAATGATGTTAGTTATGTGATCACCAAATTTGAATATAAAATACTGCAGAAAATATAAAGATTTCTCACATACGCAGAGTTAAATATACTGGTTCAGATTATTCCAACTCTGCGATTTTTTATACTATTATTAATAAATGTAAGAATGTTACTTTTATTTTCTTCGACGTGGCTTACTGAAAACTAATACTTCCTGTGACAAATGTGCAATTCCATCCCTTTAAGTAACCGTTCAGATTGCATTGACGAGGACAAGATAGAATGTTGAAAAAAAATATCTCAAGAAGACGGCCTTTCACGTAAAATTCAGTTTCGTAGGAGCATATCAATTACAAATCATGGTACTCGAAAAGTCACTTAAATTGGACGAAGATCTCATTCTAACCCACGAGGAGGTAAAGACACTTCACACAGCCGAATAGTGGATAAATATAAACGGTGTCTTACAACAGTAATCGACTGGATTTAATTTACTCCTGGCTACTTCTCTACAGTGTTTGTGTCTCGAATAATTCGTTGTATATGCATTGTAAGTTACTATATTATCAATTTCCTGTGTTTACTATTACTCTTGCTTCATCAGCATTAAATAGATTCAATTATGCATCAGTGTCTTTAATTAATTATTTATGAACATAAAATGAACTTTAATCATGTTGTCATAATTTGCTAAAACGTTAGTTTTACCTTGGGTTAGATTAGGTTACTTTACATTAGGATAAACATAGGATAATCATGATATATAGATATTCCTTCTACTTGGTGTTTGCATGTCGTATTTTATTTTCGAATCACTGTTCCAAGAAGCGGTAATTTAATTCTATGACATCACTCGTCACAATCGAATCACCGTTGCTTAGAGCAAGGAGTCGAAACTGTGAACAGTGTACGCATGGTATCAATTTGTTATTCTTGAATTTTAAACTTTTGTGTTTTTGGTGGAGGAAGCGGTAACATTATTTCTTTGCATACCAACTGTACATCGCTGTAACTCTTTCCTTTTAAAATGTCTTAGATGTCTCTATGAGCTATTTTCTAAAAAAAGGATCGTGAATGGAAAGATGCTACTACCCTATAAAGATGTTACTACCTCGTCTTAACTATTCTGAAAAAGGCCTATACTTTACGAGACAAAAACAAAAGGCGTACCAAAGCACCTTTATACGCTATGCACAGAGTAAATTGATTTTGCAACTTTTTTGTGAGAAATGTTATAAAATTATTATGAACAGATAAATTAATACCCTATGATAGTGTGCAAACGCTTTCCTAGTAGAGAAGTATGGCCGGTTTCTCTATTACCGGTACGGGAAAAGGTACTACGGAAACATAGCTTTGTTAAACTTATATTTATGCGTCAGACGCTCAGCTATGCCTAAGCCTAGCATGTCTGAGGGACTACAAGTGACAGGTTCTGGCTATAGGTGGCTATTTAGCCCATCAATATAATTTAAATAAAAACTAAATGCTATGTTCCTGGAATACATTTTTCCGTGACTGTACACGAAAACCGAAAGGACTTTAGTGTAGTTGTACAATATATTCTATATTAATTGTGATATATAGAACTCCGGATTCTAATTGTGATTTGTTCAATGATAAAATGGAACAACTTTATGACATGATCAGCAAACACAAAGATTATGATATGATTATAGTGGGAGACATAAATATCGACATTTTGAAGCCTGAATCTTCAATTGTAAAAAAATTTAATAACACCCTGAACTCCTTAAATTGGTGCTATAAAAATTGCTTACCAACCCGCAATGATGCTTGTCTAGATAATGTGATAGTTAACAAAACTTTGACAAATTTATATTGCGGCACTATGGCACCGGCCATAGCTGACCATCTAGCATTGTGGATAATTTATGAATCGACTTTTAAAGATGATATTACTAATGAACGCAAATATTTTACAAATTTCCGCAGATTGCATATTGGAAATGTTATGAATCTTAGAAGTTATTTAATGTCCATGGATTTTGAAGAAAATCTTAATGATCAAGAGGATGTAGATATAGCATGGAAAACATTTATGGACATTATTCAGGTTGGCATACAAACTTATTGCCCATTGGAACGAACATCCAACAAGAAAAAAACTCAACGCAATGCTTGTTGTTGGTTCACTCCACAGTTGCATAAAATAAAGAAGGCGATATTATATTGGTATATACAAATGAAAAACGGCAATACAGATGCTACTATGAAACTTAGAAACCAAAAAAACACCTATAGAAAAGAAATCAAAAAAGCTAAAATTCTGTATAATGATAAATTAATCAAAGCGGCCAAACAAAAAAAATCCAAAGCTTGGGCAATTATAAATAATGAGGTACAACATAAGAAAAAAAATGATGATGATATTGCGATATCACCTGATGTTTTCAATACATTTTTTATTAAAACTGCAGAAACCCAAACTTCTGCAAGTAATCCAAATAGCATGTATCAATATATAAAAAGAGATGTTGCAGTTCAACGTGATTTTGAACTTCAAAAAATAACACCTAATTGTATAATTCTGGCATCTAAAAGATTAAAGACTAGTTATTCTGAAGATGCATTTGGTATGTCTACTTATCTAATAAAACATATTGTGGACATAATTGTTCCGTATTTGGTTATTTTGATGAATAGATCGAGATTGCATGGTATATTTCCTGAAATTCTTAAACGTTCTGTTGTAATACCCATATATAAAAAGGGTGATAAATCATTGCCGGCTAATTATAGACCAATTACTTTAGTCCCCATTGTTTCAAAGATATTCGAAATGATCATTGTGGACCAGTTGAATGAATTTTTGAATTTGAACAAAATCATACATCCTTGTCAATACGGTTTTCGCCCTGGATATGGTACAATAGATGCAATCGAAAAGATTGTAGGGGAAATAATAAAAAATTTTGAAGAAAAAAAGATAACGTCTGTCACTTACTGGATTTAAGTAAAGCTTTTGATTCTGTTCCTCACCATTTACTAGTAGAGAAATTAAAACTTTATGGAATAAGAGGATTGAGTTTAAATATTATACGTACATATTTATTGAATCGTAGACAGGCGGTAATGGTTAATGGTAGATTATCTGGGTACAAGACTCTTAATAGAGGTGTTCCTCAGGGCTCCATATTCGGCCCTATATTATTTGTCATTTTCTTAAATGATCTTCCTAAAGTGATGTCAGTATCACCAGTATTGTATGCAGACGACACAACCTTGTTAATGGGTAATGATAATCTAGATACATTGGTAGCTTCTAAACACGAGGAATTAAATACAATGATAAAATGGTTCTATGAAAATGACATGACGATTAATATTGATAAAACCGAAAGTATTTATTTTTCCTTAACGAGAGACATAATTGCAAAAAATAAATCTAATAGCATAAAATATCTAGGCATGTATATAGATTGCTCTTTAAATTGGAAAATTCATATTCAGTATCTTATTAGTAAATTGTCCAAAAGT
>JAGDQP010005508.1:50254-77821 GCA_022664845.1 Lepisma saccharinum | reverse complement strand
TGGTTCAAATATCTTCAAAATTACGGCCGCTAGCGTGTTAATATATATATATATAAATATACACTTTCATATCGTACCGATCTCAATAGGTATATTTTCTTCGAAATCTACCTAAAAAGGGGGACTTGGGCGTCCAAAATTATTCGTGAAGCGCGAAAAAACATTGGTAAACTTTATTTTGTATAAGCCCTTCTAGTAACATTTGACTTCGGCCCGTCACTATTATCCGTCATGTTCTAGTTAAAAGCCACAGTCTCAAACATCCAAGCCACAGCCGGGATTCGAACCCTGGACCTTCGAGTCGCTGGATTAGCGCCCTAACTCACACGGCTGCTAGGACGGCTAATGACGCGCGAAGTCCTTTTAGCAAGATACATTTAGTTTCCACTGAACATACTGCACATATTAGTCCAAATATAAGTGATCTCCCACACACAAGTGAAAGGAAGTACTGATTGAATTCTCAGAATGCGGGCTTCGAATCTCCAATGCTTAGACTATAAGAGGTAAGTTGAGTCAAATCATTTGTTGGTTTGGCAACCGAAACTGCAGGCTAGTATCGAAACCGACAATGATCTGGTTTCCTCGATTTTAATAGAGAAATAGATAGATTATTCCAAATTTTAGATATCTTACATTTCTGTAAATAAATGCCATCCTTGTAGATCAGTTCTGAATAATAATGTGATAACTTTCCGTAATATATCAAGCAATCAAGTTTCATCAGATCAAGCAACTGATCGCTCAACTATATTTAATTGGTGACGAGCCTGGGTTATATCAGATCTAATACATCTAGCAGTTTTACGTTACCGTTTTTCTATTACGTTTCCGTAACCATGCCTTATCGGTGAAAGCTGTGTGTAATATCTGCGGCAATGTAATTATATATATATAGGTTGTTTTGTAAAACACCGACATTCCTACCACACGAATTCCTGATATAAAAATTAGAGAAAAAAGGTATGTGCATCTAGGTGCACAAATGCTTCGTTTTGGCGCTACAGGGTTCCGAAAGTGTAGGAAAATGAACTCTAAAGCTTGATGATTCCAATACAATTATGAGTAGAACTGAGGCGGCTTGGCACTCTCAAAGACTTGGGACCTGCTCTATCGAAAGCTGCATATGCAAAATTGTGCAATGCATGCGCAAGGAATAGCCCAAAGGAAGTTGGAGGTTCCCCGACATTGTCTAGAGTAAACATGGATAGAAATAAGCGCAAATAAGACGACTTTCCGCATGAGTACACATGATTAACGTAATCATTGGCAACTAACCGGGTAATAACAGTTTCTCTTAATGATAAAAGTACAGCAAATTTGTTGAAATCCTTGTAATGTACTTCTGTTCGTTATGCAATAACGCACTTTTGATTAAAATTGTTCCGCAAGAGTATCTGATAAATCGACTAACCCCCAAATTTTGCCCAGCACCCCCTCCGAAGGTTTTCGGCTGGCTACGGGCCTGTGTATTTCGCCCCTGAACTAGCGCGAGAGAATGAATTTGCCGCCAATTTTAGTACATTAATACGTAAAACTTCCTTAAAAGGGTCATGAAGTGAAATGAACGGAGACGTTTCAGTTAGTTTTTAACATTACAACCGAAAATCTTTTTTTACTATTCGACGTCATGCTGTATATTTAATTAAAGCTTTAGCAAAAGACAAACTGAAAACGAAAACTTTATGCCGTGAAAGTTATTAAAACAAAGATGACATAGAAACAATTGGCCTCAATTCTCAACAGGACGCATCAATTATTCAACATTCATGGAAGAAAGAAATACTAACCACCAGGTAAAAAATCAATCTACAACACTGCGTGACTAGCTTTACCAGATTGGAACAAAAACAAATCAAGCTGCGAAGTTATAGCTACTGTTTCCACATGTCTGGGTTGCTTGCTACAGATTGTTTCAATTGGTTTTGAGTTGAAACTCTTGTGCACCAGTCAATTAACAGATGGTGCATGACCCTGGTCAATGTGACGAGTTTTACAGTGGACGAAAACTCGTATGACCAACTATACCTCACGCATATATTTTCTTCTACAATGTTAGCCGTCCGAGAAAAACTGCTTTACAAAAAGTGTGTCAAGAACATACACATGACACGTCACTTGTCTCTTGACGCCAAAGGACCGCAGAACTATGTGGTGCACTCCTGCCTTCGATTCTGTTCTGCTTTGGATTCAAGGCTTATTCCACTTATCGATAGCTTCTCCCTTCAAGACCATCGCAGTTCTAAAGTACTGGGAGGTGCGGATTAACCTGAACATGTCTAAAATGATTAATCAACACGAGAATTCATCCGTCGTCGCAGATAATCACACAAAACACTGCAAACGGAATTCTTCTTCCACTTGTCAAGGTCGAAATTACCAGGACGACTTGTTAGTACTGTACTTGCACGCACGGAATAAACAATTCAATGTTTGGTCATGTGCCGTCCCCAACCAGGGCAGAGAGAAAAAGCAATTACAACTCACTGCATAATAGTATTTTTGAGCAGTTCACTGAACAGGAGGAGTAATGATCGATCGTAATGACACAAGGGCCTGAACGTGTTTCCAATTTTCTACAGAATCAAAACTATAGCGCAACTGAGGATAAAAAAATATGTGGCCTTTAGGCACCGCAGGCTCAGGCAGAGGAACCCCCCTAGAAAAATAATAATTTCAATACATTGCACGGTCGCGATGCCAAAGATTTCAGTTGCCAATATTTAGGGATTGAATCGTAATTAATGACCTATAAACAATCTGCGAGTTTCCAAGGATGAGATCTACAAGTAGGCAGTAAGATGAGCTCCAAATCACTCCGTTTGTTAAACGCGTCATCGGTCTTGAACACGGGATCTCACAGAGAAAGAGAATGTGCGATCTATTCACTCGACCGGAGGTCCAGTTACCGGTAGATATACGCCAGTAATGTCCAACTTTGTTTTGCCTATGGGCCACATTAAAATTTAGCACGATCTTACGCGGGTCAGAGCAACTTCTGACATAAATAGCATACAAATCATACATGTCGCTTAATTGCAATGCACCGGAAAGTAAAAGCTCCGGGTCGGATTTGGCCTGTGGGCCGTAGGTTGGGCATCAATGATATAAGCAATTCGATCAAAACGTATTTGAGACCAGATTGTTGTCAGTATAAGCTAGGTAATTATCACTACCCACAGACAATTTATACCTTGTTCTTGTAAATAGATGATAAAAACATACTACATTGTAGAACTGGACGAGGGGGAAAAGCAGGAACAGATTCATACTTCAGTGTGACTTTTTTTTCTTTATTATTTATTGATTTCTTCACTAAAACATCATTTATCCGGACTTGATGGGAACGGACCCGTTCCGGATAAACCAAATTTACGATTATATCATAACAGAAGCGCTTGAAAATAGAAAAATACAGGTAAAAGAAAGGTTTATTTTCCAAAGACAACGGTACAAAACTGAACACTGCCGCGTTCACATAAGATTCCTTTTTTCTTCGCAAATCGTTCCGGATAAATGGGAGTTAGGGACAATCTTCATAATCAATACAAATTATGTATATGTTCTTCAGCTGCAAAACTAAGCCCTGCACTGCACTGAAGCCCCCGAGGTCATAAACGATGGAAAGGTACGTTAATTTCTTTCTTTCACTTGTATACACACCTTGCTACTTCGAATTAACTACTTTAACAAGTTAAAAAGTCTTGATCCACGCTCTAAACCTAACACCTTCAAAGAAAATGACAGCGATTATGCATTCTTAAAATAACCCCACTTCGTGCAGTTCGATCGAAAATTCTCCGCGGTACTTCAGTCTTAATTACAACAAAAAGAAAGTATCAGTGCTATACATGAAGCATATTCGCTAATCCGACACATTATAAAACAAGTATTAACAATCTCCCACTGCGAATTACGTTACGCGTCTCTGCCTACGATTTTTTTCTTCCAAAGGGCGGGGGGAGTCAATCTCTGGTGCATCTCTATCCGCTCCGGTCGTTCTGCTTGCTCTCAATGGGCTAGCCGCTAGACCCAATACGGAAATTTCCTCCAGCACACGCGACAACACCGCACAACTGTTTGTCTCTGCGCATGCGCCATCCTCGGTCGAGTTCCAATGATGCTCCTGCAAGGTAAACTGTTGCGCTCGACTGATACGCATATTTCAACAACAAACACTTGAGCGGCATTCAAGGCGGTCATTAAATACCACACCGCAACGAAGCAATCATCAATGAAACTGTAAAACAACCCACATAAACATAATAGGATCAGCGCTGCCTCGGTGCAGCGCACACTACGATTACATCTCTACATACTTCAAATGAATGGTAAAATAGTAGAAAAACATCCCATTGTTCGTTTTCTGAAGAGATTTAAGTTCGAATAGTAAGTACTTTATTATTACGCAAATTAAGTCATTAGTACAGTATTTTCAGCACTACAAAAAAACAAGTCAATTGCAAACATGTTTTATTTACTTTCTATAACCTGCCACATGTCGGAGATTATGTCGTTTGGCAGGCAGTGTTACGTGTCTACGCGTGGACCTTAATTCAGGTACCATCCTGGTATTCGCCTAGTGAAACGAATCCTCCTCCGCGAAACTGTCAGTATGACCGACTGCAGGACTCGAAATTGTGTGCCTCCCTCACGGCCATTCTGAACTTCATAACTATAGCCACTATAGAACACGGGATTGCGTGCGTAATTTTTTAATATAACTTGATTTGATTAACCAACCACACTTTCGAGTACGTTGATCTAAGTACATTAAATACACAGTTTTTGGTAGACTTACTTCTGGCATAACAGAAGTCCAAGTGCACGAACTTCTACATACTGCCACTTTTGTTGCAGGCAGACGTACACTACTGTGTATTCTTCACGTCTGAGATGTACCAATTACTTAAAAATAATTACCATGAAGTGTGTATAAAACACATCTTGCTACTGATTCCCAAGTTTTTTGGGAAGTTAGAAACTCAGGTAAAAAAAATCATTTTTCATGTTTGCTTTTGAGAAATAAAGCATGTATTTTAAAAGACGTTAAAAAAGTTTCTCATCATCTAACTTGGGACAAAAAACAGTAACAATAAACTACACAACTATCTCTATAAAGTATATTTTTCGAGTTTCAGTAAATCATGGAAGGCCCTGGCCAATACCTTCCCCATGCTCTCTGCCTATACCTCATCCCGGCCTCTCTCACCGAGCCGCCGTAGCTCAGTAATAGAGCGTTGGCGTAGGGTTCGGGAGGTCGTGAGTTCGATCATCGTGACTGAGGTTTTAAAGGGATTTTCCTCAATCACACCAGGCAAATGCCGGGGGGCGCCTACAACATAGGCCCTGGCCGACACCTTCCCGAATCCATTCCCCTCTCCTATTCCGGCCTGAGCCTTAGATGCCTAAGGGCCATACATTAAATTTAAAAATTCAATTTCCTCTCTCTCCTTTCTTTCTTTGGGTCAGGTCGGGATGTCCCGGTTGGAGCAGTTGTCAATTTTTCTGTATTAATTTCAATGTTTACCTAACAAGGTTTTTGTGAAAAAGAAATTACAACTCAAAATATGAACCCTAAAATTATACTATTTTTTGCATATTAACCGGAATTTTGGGGGTTGGAGTACCAGGCCAACCCCCTAAATACATACGTCCATGAGTACGCTACTTCCAAATTGTTCAATATAATTGTTTTTTCGGTATTGTGGTATATTGATATCGGTCGGTATTTCGTTATATCGATAATTGTCGGTATCCAAAACATCCCTAGGATATTTACAACATTCAAGATAACACTGGACTTGAGCTACAAACAATAAATGATGACCTTGAAGGGTTTTTAAACGAGGCTTTTGTTTTTTCAATATTCACTGTTACCGACAACTTCTCTAGTTGACTCACTTTCATATTGGGGGAAAATACTGTCAATTTTAATTGCACACATTTGTTTCTGAGTGAGAGTGGAAATAAATGTATCATTGAAAGGTAATTAATCTCTTTAACCATGAAACAATTGCATTCTAGATTACAATGTTGTTTTATAGATGTATAACTACTTAATGTTCATCACGACTGAACATACACCAGTCTTCGAATGCTTGTACTCTTCCCCACGAGACGAGACAGAACTCTTGTAATTTACGATATACATCTTTTCGAGATGAGACATGTTCTGGACAAGACAGCCTCATTCACGCAACACTGAAGGCTTGTTGCTACACAAAACAGCCGCGCGAATCTAGCTAGCTACACTATCACATATTAAAAACATGTAACCAACCACCCATTGGCTTGACCTGGATCTATTAGGCACGCATATTATTTACTCAAAGTAAGAAAAAGTTCGATCCAGTTGTCCATCGATAATTACCTTTCATAAAATGGAGTTCGAATAATCTGTAAACACGATAACTGAAAATCCAAGTCCTATATCCACGAAAACAGAGTAGGTAGTGTTAAGCAGGAGTTTCTGTGTGAAACAGTTATAGACGCAAAACGGAAACAACCAGCTTCGCCTTATTAAGTGCAACTACGATACAAAGACTCCTACACTCACTGCAGCAACGCTCTGAGAGTACAAATTAACATTCAGTTCTCTTAACTGCACTGTATTTTCTTCATTAGCTCGCAATGACTACGTTAGTTTTCTTTTTGCACACCCACTCAACTTAAGGACTACATGTCCAGTATATCCACCTGCTATCAAATACAATAATACTCCCCACGCACAATGAGACTTCAAGATCGGAAAAAAATGTGAAAAGAAAGAACTGAGGGAAATACTGATTAATTATTTAGTATGGAGCAGAAATTTGGAATCTACAGAGAATGTTGAAAGTCTTTGAGACAGTGTTCGAAGTGGGAAAGAAACAGAGACGGTATGTTTTCTCTATTTGCTTAGACAAATCAGAAATTGATATAAGAACACGTATAGCATGTGTTTCAGTAACGGTATGCGTTTAGCTCTCAAAAACCAGAGCCGGTATGCCATACCGGTGCATCCCGCTTCACTTCGACCACTGCTTTGAGATATGAAAATGGAGAAGGATGGAAAAAAATCAGCTGGATACAGAAGATGCAAAATGAAGTACTGAAGAGAACAAGGGGACAGGACAAGAAGAGGAAAAACAAACTGGTTAGGACACTGGATCGCGCAGAGACTGTATACTGAGGGATGCAACTGATGGTATGGTTGACTGAGAGGAAGACGATGAATCCAACTCCCTGGCAGTATTAAGGAAAATAAATCGTAAGCCGAGTAAAAGGAAAGCGCAAACTCGGGATGGATAGAGAGGGGCTTGGGGCTTAGCACACCTTCATTTCTTTAAAATTTTGTAAACTTGCTTGCTTACGATGACAATACAATATTCCATCCTTAGATATACGACAAAATAATCCAGTTAACTGTAATTAATAAAATTGTTTATACTTAAATGCACGCAACGCCGCATCTATTGTGTGAAGTTTGGGTTGCCTATCTCACAGGGAGTTTAATATTCATCTATTACACAGAAAAATAATTAAAAAGGATTTTTTTTTAAAAAAATACGCTATATTAAACACGGCACACATCAAAACGTTATTCCCACTCGGTGGTCCCAACGTCTTCGACATGTGGCCACAATGATCGACAGATTTAACTCTGCTTATTTCTTCTCATGGGGGTTACGTCAACGATAGTGTGTACGTGCCTCCCCTCTCAAACAATCTCCAATATTGAAATTAAGCATTTGTACACAAGCTACAACTCAAAATTTGTTTTAGGTCTATAACTGAGTGGATTCTACCCGCAGGCTTTATCTACCGAAGGTCCTAAGGTCACGCTGAACCGATTGCACTTTTTCACTGCCCTCCTCGCGTTGTGATGATAAAACGTACTGACGATGGATATACTAGAGCATTAAGTGGAATCAGTCAATCTGCATTTCTATAACGACATCTAACCCGACTCCTTGAATAGCAAGAGATCATTTATTTACCGGGAACACTTATACAACTCGCAGAATTTCCCACATATCCGAATGCGAGAACACACACACACTCAGGGAGAGAGAGGTGGAGAAAGATACCCTGGGATATTGGAAGCAATTTCAATAACTCCTGTATTAACACTAAACAGTTACGTACAACAAATGACAGTACATCAATTCTAGCAATTTAACATCACAAATACGAAACGTCTCTTGCTCGAAGGGTAGTAGTGTACCACTGAGCTTATTTCTTACAAGCCGGCATGATGAAGGTTAACGGTGTAGATCACCCTCGTCATCTTGGTACGCACTTTCCATTGATTTACATGGAAATTGTTTTACTCGTCTTATATCTTTCAGGAGCATAATTTTAACTTTTGTTTTCGCCCAGTTTATCGTCATGTTCTCTTTTACTCATGCTATTAAAAAGAAATGCAATATTTTACACACGAACAGTATAATTTCCCGTTAACATATTGTGATTCATATAGCAAATTATTAATAATACATTATATTTATATATTTGAAGAAACTTCACAAACCAAAACTATACAAGAGTCAAAATAACCACCAAGACAAATTTTGTGAAAGCAGAACTTAAATATTCTACTTCCGAGAGGCATAAAATGAGTAAAACAATTCCCACGTAAATCAATGGAAAGGTCATACCAAGATGGCGGGGTTGATCTACACCGTTAACAGTACCGGGGTGAGAAACAGATAAAGGTCGTTCAAATATTACGTCAGTATCCAGGGGAGGGTGTTCAAGCTGGGCGTCTATGTATACGGGATAGGACATATTAAATTGGCTTACTAAGGAGTTGATGAAGCTTAAAATAAAAATGCGCTGACGTAATACTCCATATGCACCCTTCAAACTATAACAGGCTTTCCAGTTCACAGATTTGTAAAACAGTTTTATTAGAATCAATGCAATTTTTGAATGTAAATATTATTGTTAATTTTCAAATGTCTACGCGATATCTTCTCTGAAGAAAACCAACGTATTTATGGAGCAAAAAGAAAACGACGAAGACCGGACCTTTATTGCTCCGGTGAAACCGAGGGGAAAAAATGATCAGCATGACCATCAACAATACTAGAACCTGCGCGCCTCCTCAATGCCGATCTTAAGTCCGTGCGTGACAGTAATCATCACACCATTTCCTACATCCTTGTGAGATGCGCACGCACCGTGGACAGCGCATGGGAGATGTGGAGGTTTTGCTCCACATATTTTTTACCTACGGCACGAGTTTGAGGTGGGGTCGTCAGACCCACGCTCGATGGTCCTTATCTTCCCAAGGTGCCCAAGAATACTAAGGACATTCTGGTACTCAATTTGATAGGAGGATGAGCATACCTCGGAGCGTCAGGCATGAGAAGTCTTCAGTGTCCTGGCCAGGATTTAAATCCGGGCCGTCATATTCGTAGTCAGGTAGGGCCGATAGTTCGAACACACCGAAATTCACACTGCTTTTCTGTTCAGCATTACAAATTTTATACGTCATCTGATAAAGAAAAAAATAATGGGGTTACTTGATGTGACTTGTAAGCAAGTGACCGCAACTGAATTTCATAGAGAACGTTTAGTTCTTACACACACACTCTCTCTCTCCCTCTCTCTCTCTCTCTCACACACACAGAGAAAGAAAGCACCACCACAATCCACGTTATATTACTATATTTAGTTGTATTAATTTTCGCACAGAATTATAGTACAGTATTCAATTTTGGTACATCATCCACCTACTTAGTGTTTTATTACTTGCTTTCTGTTCATTCATTTTCCAATCATGCAATATGCTTGTTTTCTTTATGCTTACTTCGTGTCACTATGTAACGTTTTCCAAGCCTCAAAGAAGCAGTGAACGGACTACACGGTGTGCGAAATTCCGTACAGCCTCCATAGCTGACACCTCCCCACTTCCCCCACTGAGAATATTGCGAGGGCGCTCAACACGAATACTTACAGACAGACACACACACACCGTTCACTCAAATGCGACCGGTCAACGCTACGCAACACGACACGACAAGCATTCTTACGGTCACTTGTAACAGCAGATGTTTCTCCTTGTTTCGATTTAATTCCTGTCGCTTGGAAATCGATCCATATTCATTCTGCTGTCTTTCACTATCAGCAATAAAATCAAAAAAGAAATCATAAGTCTGGCTAAACATTTTTGTACTGATTTCAATTTTCGAGCAATATTCAACTAAATTTCGGTAACAAGTAATAACAGCAAAGCGAAAGATACTGGTTAGCCACAACAATGTGGCAACGCTGTTGATCTGAACGTTTACAGTTCTCGTCGTCAGAGAGCAGCACCACCCTGTCTCATAAGGATCTAACTTTTACTGGCTTCGAGCGCAAAACGTGTTCCGCACTGACATTCTGACATTTCACCTGCCTTCCAAAGGAACGGAACTGTATACTATTGCCTCGCTACTTGTGTTTGTATCATGGTGTTAATTGTTGTGTTTACCTAATTCTCTCTTTATCCTGCACTTTTAATTAGCAATATGCAAACTTTGCGGAAAGAATTAGTTACCAGAAGGAATGTTATGAACAAACTAAACAGAGCTCGTTTGAAACCGGAGAATGGGTACAGTTTTATCTTCCAACGTTCCACATAATAAATAGTTGGAAGATGAGATGATACACTAGAAGCATGACATTTTTGAATCTATTAAAAAATAATTATTCCTATGTCCGCCGATGCTTCTTCATTAAATTAACTCGAAGTCTCCAATTATCATGAAATCAGTTCGTCTGAAAAGAAACCTTATGATCTCATACTATCCCATAAATTCATATTAAACCTACGAATACATAAAAAAAATAAATGGGTGAACGAAGTATAAGGACGAGAAAATTATATGATCTTTCTGGCCTCTACAATCCGTACCGTCAATTTACCAACCTTTCATTTTGTATTTTCTACAAATACAGTATGAAGATGGTAAATGACACAGGAAATGGAAAAAAATTAAATAACCTAATAAAACATGCCTTCGAAGAGACATCCCACTAATCAACCACAAAATCTGGAGCTAATATGCAACAAAATTATGAAACAAGGACACAGAAACTGCGAAATTCGCAAAACCAACAAACATGCGATCCAATGTGTAGATTTCCCTAATCAACGACAAGTTTTAGTTATTTACTAGAATGTACACTTAGGTATTGTAAGGAAATTAAAACTAGCAGAACTTCGACATTTTCCGAATAAAGCTTACAACACAGATAATAAGTCTAAACAGGAATAGTTTAAAAATCGAATTCTCACATCATTGTATATTTTTTTTTTTTTAACGAAAACAACAAAACTAACCTATTTACATTCACTTTTTGTTTCACTCAATTGATCTTCAATAATAATAACAATCAACCAGATCACCTGACGAGATTTGCTAGAACAAATAGCCGAAAAACTTAATTCTCAACAAATGAATAATTTAAAATAACTGAAAGAATTTCACTTGAAATTAAGTAAAAAAAAAAAAAAAAATCAAATTTACGAAAAACTTTCAATGAAATACTAAACTATAAATTAAACATTATCCTTCCACTCTTGGTGTCGATGTTCTCTCTCGAAACCACCTGCAGAGTACCACAGCTCCTAGTTGTGCTTGGACTTTCCTGTGTCTCATAATGGTGAACACCTCACACGTTTCAACTTTGGATATAAATTAAACGTTCTACTCAATTCGGAAAACTGAACAGAACAGATATAAGGAGAGAATTATGTTCTACTTACACGATAATTCATCGTTCCATTTTAGCTATTTATATTATTTCGAGATACCAATAAAGAAACATTTATCAGCCAATTCTATAAATATGAACCAGTCAACAAGCCATTAACACCCTACTGAAAATAAGAGGCCTCAACAACAGTTTCAATGCCTTCCACAATAAATAAATAAAACAATTCTTGCTCCACAGAGCGGATGTAAATCATTTCAAGCAGAATGTAACTACAACTTCGACAATGCTTTTCCACCACTACTTCTAGAATTCTTAGAGATGCTTTCTTAATAGAACTAGAATGAAACGTCTAGCTCACGACAATTCAGTATGACAATGCGACCTATACAATCAACAAGAATGTATGGGAAGACTACGTACAACACACAACATATATGTTCGATTAACCATACCGTAACACTGCCATTTTCGTTCCAACCCAGGTTACAATATATCTGAAGATAATTTACTACATATAACGAATTATTACATTCTAACTTCAGAATAGTAAAATAAATTCTACTTCATTCAAATAACACGAACTAATTAGTAAACAAATAGCATCCACAGCACTGCTTAGTAAATATATAAACTATTAGTTAAAAAAAAAAAAAAAAACCCTCCATATAACATATCAAAACTTCACGAACGAATCCAGCCACTGAAAACTGCTTTACTAGATTTGACTGATAATTGTAATCTATCTTTCTAGTAAATCATATCACTGTCTCCGGAGATACTAATGTTTATTATATAGTAATTATTTGTTTACGTACAACAATAAGCTCCTGTGAAAATGTCTCTCTCTAACAACTACACTGTGACGATCTAGTTCAGGAATGACCAATAAGAAACAATATGCCTAACTAGTAGATTGCTTTACTCCTTGCACTTACAAGAGATAAAATATGGGAACAGTTCGGTTGTTAAATCTAAATCACGATGAAAACAGAAACGGAAATAATTAAATAGGTATATACTTTTATCCCAGAAACTATTCACATACCGGTACGAGATCTAGTCTTGATCGCCACTATAGCCAGTCAACAAAAGGCATGTCAAGTACCGGTAAAGTTACGCATAAGTGATGTGAAAAACGTAAACAGATGATCGACCTAGGTTCTCTGCTTCTAATACGTAACACGTTGGGCTATAAGTGAACAGCGCTTTTTAAAACTATTTTTCTTAAATACAAACAAGTGTTGAACAAAGCAACAAGCCTTTTTCTTCACACAGAAATAGCCCTCCCTCAAAATATATGCATGTTGTTATGAAAGGTTACATCTTACTTGTGTGTAGTAGTATTTTCATAGAGTTCCACTCATTCATAGCGCTTTCAAACAGGCATATATTACATACTATTGGTTAAGGTTAACTGAATGTATACAATAAACGGTAATGTGATCCCTCTAGATAAACAGCTCAAGTCGTAACAAAGTGCTGGTGTTTCTGACCAGATACCACACAAGGTTTTCTAACATCGCAATTCTGTTACCAGAAGCTGAAATGATATACTTATTTGTTAACATAAAACCACATGCTTCAGTAAAGATCCAACACCATAATAATACATGTTGATTGTCTGTCATTAAGATTATATAACAATTACAGTGTGGAATGGAATACGATCATCAAATATTTCAAAATTCATCTACTCCTTAGTTCCCCCAGTCAATGGAACCTTACGTAATACTTGTGAGAAAGAAAGATATTTAAAGCTACTGTATGACAATGTATGACATACATCAAGTGAAAAGTTTGGTGGAAGAAGGGAGTACCTCCATTTTAGAGAACTGTTCAGGAGGGGAAGGGGTAGAAATGTTATATTGCGTGAAGAATTGGGTACGTTGCGATCGCTTCTTTTTTCCTCAATGTCAAGAATATTTATGTTCTCCTTGTACCAACGACGCCGTTTATTGCTCTCTTCTCGCTTGAACAAAGCCCTTGATTTTTTCTCTTCTACAGCATAAAACAAGTGGCCGATAGCATAAATAGTTTCTTCTAAGCTTCGTATCTTTCGATTATCTATGAACTGCAACACTAATTTCTGTATTATGTATACTTAAAAAAAAAAAAAAAAATACAAGCTAAAGCTTACGATTTTGTAGTCTAGGGATGTAAAGTTAAGAGCCTACAACTTTCAAAACCTTCTCTTCCAAGCTAGAATTTTATTTACGGTAGCTCTACCTTCAATAAAAGGATAATTTTAGTGAATGAAATACTGAGTTGTATCGAAATAAAACTGCCAAAAGAATACTGTTAGAATGTGCATTATGTATGACCCCTTTACTTAGCTAACTGAATAAGTCTCTAAAGATAAAATGGGAAGAGCGTAAAGGCTAGACCCAAGCAGACAGCTAGATAAATAAGTACTTACTAGGCCTATATATAAATCCTTAATATTTACAAAAGTAATATTTTAAATAACTGTCGTCCAAGTATAAAACGTTATTAATTACATGGTTATAAACATTTCTTTTTTATTATTATTAAAAAGGTCCCATTTCCCTATATACAGTAATTGCCACTGGCATAAAACGGGTCACTCGAGTGTCTCAATGAACAACAAAATAACGGCAGGGTGGAAGTGAATAACCCACCAACTTAACATTTAAATAAAATGTGTACAAGCGCGACAAAAATGTATCAAATTATACGTTAATTACAGAAACAGTGCAGTATTTCTGCTATTTTCAACGTAAGCTAATCAAATCTAACTTAATTAGTGTAAAGGTATGCACAACGGGGGAGCGGGGCACCCACCTAACCTATGAATAGAAACTACCGGTCTAATCAACATTACGAAATAGGTCTCTCATGAAATGACTTCCTCCATACAATACAGGCGGCTGGCAGCTACGAAGTGAATACTCTCTCCTAGCATTCTGGCTACTAGGTCTAGATCAATGAAGAAACAGTGAGTAATCGCCCTTCCCTCTACATGACTTCAAAACTAACGACAGTAATTCTCTATATCACCTACATCTTTTACATAGTGCTGAATAGAGCAAAACCATGCAATACGCACCAGAATTCTTTCTTTTTAGCCAGTTAATACAATTTAAGGAACATGTCATGATGCATAGATGTTTCCAATAGGTGTGTGTATATGTTGTTACAAAAATTAGCACATCAAATTTCTTCAGCTAAAGTATAACTTGGAAAAAGTTTTGAAGTATGCTGACATAGTTTATAATTAAAAGGAGAAAAAGAGTAATTTATATTAATGTGAACTACAAAGCTTACTGTCAATTACATGAGCTGCACAGCACCTGAACAGAGAGGATTAAGAAGATAGCAAATGAACAATTTTGTACATCCTGGAGTATGAAGCACGGTGCTTGTCCGATTATTTAAGTAGTGACTGCAGTATGAATATGGTATATATTTCAATAAATTAGGTGCACGTACTAATGCACCTGTTATACTAAGCCAGATGAGGTAAAAATTGTCTCCTGACAGACGTAGCATAAGTTTTCTTTATATATTCAAAGTGGATTACGTACCAACGGACAGTTAAAAGAAATGTGATAAGCAATGCAACATTAAGGCACGATGAATCCTTTGTTTAGCATCAAGCAAACAATTGTGGGGGAAAAAATGAAGCCAGTAGGACTGTTGTGGATACCAGAGAGAATGGGATTGATGAAATGGATGAAGTACCAGTGGCCACCCACCCTCACAGGCTTCTCTAGGGATTTTCTGTTACACCAGGCAAATACCGGAATCGTACCTACAAACCAGACCCTGGCCTACTATCTTACATCCTGGCCTGAGCCTATGACGCCTTAAGACCTTTAATGTGAAGTTTTTGTTCTTATGTACGTCTGTATTTTGTTTCGTTCTATTGTGTTATAAACACCCTAAATACTAAACTGTGTAATGGTGCAAGATTTTAAAGCAACTGCCTTCGTATTCTAATTATATTGTGCAGGTTAAGAGATATACGTTTCAAGTCTGTGCCTATTCATTATTTTCTTTAAATTTTATTTATGGCCTTTGGGCATCAGGCCGTGTGCGCTTAATAATAAGCACTTCTATAAACACTCGTTATATTCTGATTATATTTAATGTTAGTATACAAAGACAAAAATACTTTTTACTCTGGGGTGTTGTACGATGCATGTTTACATGCGATTAACATCCATACTATAAACTTTTTATCGGGAATTTTATGCAAATATTTATGCCAATTACCGTCTTAACCTATACTTCAAATGCCGTCAGGCCTATTTTTTACTTCGGATGCGCAAAATGCAGAATGTAACGTAAGATGAAATTAAATGTATGCGCGGTAACAGTGCTATGGCTTACGCCCTTTCCGATGCTGCAGAATGTGTTTAAATCAATGGCTGGTGTGAGTGCAAGGACACAATATACCCTTCTACATTATATCCTTGCACTCATAATTCCTTGACGTTTACGTCAAATTTAGCACTCCACGCATGTGGAAGTAACAATATATGAAGCACATTCAATGCCGTACAACGAAAGTGGTTAATATCAAACAGAAATAGTTCGCGATTTCCCCCCAGGTATATACCTTCTGTAGTGCGAGCTCTGGTTTTATATAACTACAAGGAATATGGTTGTGTGATGTTTAAACGATACTGTGTTTCTAATTTCCTTACGGAAAAAAATATATATATTAAGAAGGCAATAAATTTTATTACTTTCTAGTGAAAATATTTGTTTAAAACAAAAAAAAATTTTGGGTGGGCGTGAAATGTTTAAGGTTTCTTACACAAAAACATAATTTTTAAGTTGACATAAAACTTATTTTTCTTGGAATATCGTTACGGGCTTAAACTGAACGTTCTACTTTTAATCCCTCATTAACGGGATATATAACCTTGCACAAATTTAGTTACGAATTGAGCACACAATAATATAAGTTACATTAAACCCACCCCACGCAATAAATGCAATTCTTTCATTTAAATGCCGACTAGATTTCTGCTTGAAACGCTCCGATTATTATAATTCCCACATGCCATATCTACATGGCAACACTGTCAGCCTTGGCTCCTACTGTTATGTTCGAAAGGTTTAAATAACGTTTGTAATATGTTTTGTAACTTATCCCAATAAATGGTTAGCTACAATTAATTTGAAGGTAGAGAATATTATGCCAAGAACTCCACAACCAACATGAAACAAAATAGGCAGTTTGAAACTAAACAGGCCAAGTGACTTAATGCAATACTACTACGGTCAAACAGATAGCAGGTGAAGAAGTGTACAGGCGGATGACCTTTAACGTTCAACTCGCCTCGTCTCCATTTACTGAAAAGTTTTACAACTTTCCCCTAGAATTTGGCTTAAATTTTAGAATCTACAATTAATATGATCTTTTTTAAGGTCTTATTCAAATATTTCAAGATTCCTGAATGACATTCGTTGATAGAATTTTCAATCTTAAGCAGCAAATGACAAATTAGGGCAATGCTCCAAAAAGGTGCGAATTGCGTACTCTCCTGCCGGGATAGTCGAAGCGTGACACTAGTGATTTTGTTCCAGAATAAATTTTTACATATATTAACTTTTGACATAACAATGTTAACCAATAATTTACAACACTACACCCAAACACACATCCGCAGGCGAAATAATAATGCATCATTATCAGCACCTGTGATTTGACTAAAATTGTTAGTCCACAAAAACACTACTATCCGAACTTACCAGAGCAAAGAAGTTCGTATGGCAATCTTCTAAACTTGCACCGTTTGTTTGATGGTTTGGATGCGTCATTGCGTCTCCATCATCTTATATTTCGTTTAAATCACTAGCCACACGACTTACGTAACTAAAAACACACAAATTTTGATGTTAAACACGATCATTCACTAAGCTTTTCACCTTACTATGGCGACTATAATGGCGGATGGGAAACAACAAGCGCCGAGAGTTCACGATAACCATTGGTCAATAAGAATCACGTGGTACAAATAAAATGGCGGCGCTCATGAGGCATGGATTGCTGAAAACTAACCTCCGAAATACGCCGAATTATACGATAGCATCCTTGGTTTGTTACATTTTTATTACAAAATCAGTGAAAAGATTTGATTTTATCCAGTCTTTGTAAATATAAATTCTGGTATCCAGTCTTTATAAATTCTAAACAGTTATGTGATTGGGAAGTATTATTTACAATTGCTCATTGAAAGTTGTATTTTCTTGCCGAATTTGCTTTCTGAGTTGCATGAATTGATTGGTTTTCTGTTGAAATCAAAAATTGCATCCGTAATTCACAGAATTATCAATACAAAGAGTAATAGTGAACTTTTGTACAGGGGTTTCAGAGTTGTATGTTATGTAATGTTATCAAAAACAGCAGTAACTAGGTAGAAGTTGACAATTCTAAAGCCTGTATTTACGGTTTGGTTTAATTCCGATACCGTGTTTTAATTATTGTGTGACATTCAATTTCCAGCTATACAATAGGGCGAATGTCACAGCTATCGAAACTCAATTTTAATTTCTCCAGATATAAGTTTTCGTGACGGTACTTTCGATTGTCAGTGGGTTCTCTACCCAAAATTGACATTGTTTCTACATGGACGTTTGTTATCATCATAAATAAATCATTTTCAGCATTACTTGAGTTGCGTCGGGTTTTCTTCTAAACAATCTCACACGGTTAAACAAATGTGTGCATTGAAGTAATACCTTATGGTGAAACCAATATGGTCAAGGTTAAGTTACATTGTTTTGTTTTCAGGTTATCTGAATTTTAAATTAATTGCTGAAAGTAAGCGTTATTTATGTGGGTTTTACTTTAGCTTAGGTCGGGTTTGATTTTTTCGAACTAAATAAGTTACAAGTTTATGAATAGGAATCATGGTAATGGTACGTCATAGTTACATCTTTAGGGCCTTTCTTCCGAAGTTGGTTGTCCGTCTGGTTTTCGACTAAAAGCCTAATGAAAGTTATGAAAATTTAAAAATCATCCATTTTTACGTTCTGTTCACTGATTTTGTGTTTCGCTTATCGCGCAGGGTGGGGATGTTTATATTATAAATAATTGCTTTCTTGCATTTTTCGTACATTATCTTAAATTAGTGACCATGGGAACGTGGAGGTTAGATAAGGTTTGGTGCGGTGATGTATATTATCGAAATATATTTTCATATTTATTATTAATAATTGCTTTCTTGCATTTTCGTAGATTCTCTTAAATTACTGAACGTGGGGGGTTAGGTAAAGTTAGTTGCGGTCATGTAGCTTTACACTTTTTGTGCTCATGTACGTCGTCACAGCTCTTTTCGTCGGAACAAAGTTTACTACACTTTCTGCAGTTGTTGTTAGATTTATTAATCCATGATTTTCATACAGGTTTCAAAAATTTTCCTCATTATCACGGTATTGTTTCATATACTGTAATAAAGTTAACTTACTGTACATCTAGGGCAACGTCCTTGTATACCTGTAGCCATGTTCACAATACAAATGCTCGTTACTTTCCCACAATCAAACTTTGCGCCAAGTAGTTCCCTCCGCTTCCCAAATACTTCCATGTTTATCACCTTTATACAATGAAATAAACACAACTTCCGCTCGCCTAGTATATTATCAACCACACAAACGAGCAAATTGTCCATTTCTTCCAGGTAAATTTTCAAAATTTTACTAGAAACGGGCGACCAACTTTGGAAGTTAACCCTGAACTTTTGTACAGGGGTTTCAGAGTTGTATGTTATTTAATCTCATCTAAAACAGCAGTAACCAGGTAACCAGTTGACAATTCTAAAGCCAGTATGTATGGTTTGGTTGAATTCCGATACCGTGTTTTAATTATTGTGTGACATTCAATTTCCAGCTATACAATAGGGCGAATGTCACAACTATCGAAACTCAATTTGAATTTCTCCAGATATAAGTTTTCGTGACGGTACTTTCGATTGCCAGTGACTACTCCATGTACGGTTTCAAATGGAACGCCCGACGTGTAATAATTGCGTTCGCCGTGAGTCAGACTTTATATCATTCAGAGAAGGGTGAATCCTTTTCGAGTAGAGGGAAGTATCTAAAGTCCTTCATTTACTGACAGAGATTCAGTTAATTTACATTATGGTACATGGGATTGTTTCTATTTCGAAAATAGTGGCCGATGAATACTACATGAAAGTCCAATTTTCAGTTCCCTATTAGAATACTCAAGGAAATTCAAACTCATTCCTGTTAATATAGCTTTCATAGTGCCTAGGCGTTAAGATATTCCACAGGACGGTTCTAGTTCCGTATCGGGGAGCCAGCCTAACCTAACCAAGAAAATTTGCAAAAAAAAATGAAAAATGTGTTTAAAAATCTTATAAATTTATGCTGGCCCCCCGGTATGGAATTTTATTCCACAGAACAGATGTAGAAGATTAACTGATATAATATAGTTCGATGTAGCTATAGTATGAATGTATACTATGTTTATAGTTTATTCTGTTTTTGAAGTTCGGGAAAATACTTGTACCCAAACATATTTTCGGGGTGCGGTTCCCAACTAATGATACTTTAAAATAATCTAACTTCAAGTATGCACTAATATTTCATGATTGTTCGCGCACTACCAAAATTGCGAAGAACTTGCAACTTATACTTCAAGAAACTTGCACTTGGGATAAAAGTAAACATTTTAAATGTTCTTGTTATAACGATAGAACCAATAATTACAAACGAATGTTGTAATTGGGATTAACATATTATTGTTTTCTTCAGTTAACGACAATTCATGTATGAGAGTAACAAAACTACTTCCCACTTGTCTTTTTCATCTTCCTTGTAATTCGAGAAAATAGATGTAAGGTTATTCGTGGCATAACTTGGTAATTGGTAGGGACAAGTGCATAGTTTCAGAAGTCTTAGTGGTGAATTAGTATGTCTGTATAGGTTCAGTGACTACCTGAGTGCTGTAGTAACTCATTTGGTCTGAATATGCGTTACACAGACCGGTTCGTTGTAATCGGATCAGTCACAGGTCATGTGAATGTATTTGACCATCACAGTCATGGTGTTGTTGGTACGGTTAAACGATCCTTGTAATGTAACTTGTAATTGTATAGGCAAATATTCCACGTATGTTCAGGAAGATTTTAGTGGGATTTTATTGCTACAGGTTTTATATTTAAAAACCTAAGTCAACTTTGCTATGGCTGATACAAAGAAACTTTTATTCAACCTGTAATGGATTATAAGATTCTTATGTAAATACTAACTATTGACAGTAGGCCTTTTAATAAATAAAGCATCTCAACTCTGAAAGTAATTTATATAATTGTACATCACTACAAAAGAGAGCAAATTTTCAACAATTATGGAACTGGTAGAGCATATTAAATAGAAATGGAAATGATCAGCAAGAAATAGGCCCCCAAGTTGTCAGTAATTCTATAATAATACAACCATCATTTGCGCTAGTAGCTGTTTTTTGCTTTTGGCTAGGGGATTCCCCTTTGAAATATGGTGTGGCATAGGTTAAAGAAATGCAACTTGAAAAACTTTATACATATGAAGAAACTTTTAAAAGCGCGAAGTAACCAAAAAAGTTCTTGCCGTACTTGATAGTTACAAACTCTATGGCTTCTGGAATTCGTAAGTTGATCGCCGCAGTAACAAACGTTCTCCTTTGGATTCTGTCCTGGGCAACATCAAGCCAGTTTTCATCACGAACACCTACTTCTCGAAGATCTCTTCTAATATTGTCCTCCCAACGACGTCTCGGTCTTCCAAATGGTCTCCTTCTATCCGGCCTTCCAACCAGGATAGACTATAACCTTTCATTTTTTCCCCATCCGAACTACATGGCCTGCCCACCTTAGTCGTCGCGATTTCATTATTTTTACAACATTGCTGAATCGTACAGTCCGTGGAGTTCTTCATTATGCAGTTTCCTCCACTCTCCAGTCATCTCGGCCTATATATCTTTCTCAAAACCTTATTTTCAAATACACGTAATTTATGTTCATATGCTGTCCTGGGCAACATCAAGACAGTTTTCATCACGAACACCTACTTCTCGAAGATCTCTTCTAATATTGTCCTCCTAACGACGTTCCGGTCTTCCCAATGGCCTCTTTCCATCCGGCCTTCCAACCAGGATAGAATATAATCTTCCCCCCATCCGAGCTACATGGCCTGCCCACCTTAGTCGTCGCGGTTTCATTATTTTTACAACATCTGGTGAATCTTACAATCTGTGGAGTTCTTCATTATGCAGTCTCCTCCATTTTCCAGTCATCTCGTCCCGTATATCTTTCTCTAAACCTTATTTTCAAATACACGTAATTTATGTTCATATGCTAGGGTCGTACTCCAACTTTCGCAACCGTAAAGTATTACCGGCAGAATAACTGTTCTGTATATTTTCAATTTTAACTTTGATATTAATCGCTGTTACTATATACTGCCCAGGATAGAATCCAATGGCGAACGTTTGTTACTGCGGCGATGAACTTGCGAGTTCCATAAGCCATAGAGTTAGTTAGAAGTTTCTGGAATGAATAGAAACATGTAATGCCCGATACTAAGCCCCTTTTTATTTCTTCCGTGACCTAATTTTTGCTTGTTACGTATGCTCCCAAGTATTTAAATTTGTTTACTTTCTCTATGACCTCATCCCTAATTCTTATATTTTCATTCCCTGTGTTTCGGCTTGTTATCATGTATTTTGTTTTATCCATGTTCACCCATGTCATCGCACGCTTCTACCAAGATATCAGTGTTGCTTGCTTTGTAGTGCATCTATATCCTCCCCTATTAAATCAACATCATCCGCGTATACAAACAGTTGATTCAAAAAATTCAATGATAACCCCTTTTTGGCCTTTTAATTTTTAAAATCGCATATTCTGACGCAAAGTTAAACAGTAGTGGTGACGGCATCACCTTGTTTCAAACCGTTGCGAATCTTGAAACTATCTGACATATTATTACCTATCCGTATTCTGCTTACGTGGTTGTTGAGACACATCTTTACTAGTTGAACCATTTTTTTTTTTCGGAATTCCAAATCGTATCAGGATACTGTATAACTTTTCCCTTTTGATAGAATCATATGCTTTCTTAAAATCAATGAATAGCTGATGAACCGTCCCATTCTATTCCCATTTCTTCTCCAAAATTTATCTCAAGGCAAAAATCTGGTCCAAAGTGGATCTATTCCTTCTAAATCCACATTGGTGATCTCCAATTATGTCATCTACGTATAGACTTAGGCGTGTTAACAGAATATTACATAATACCTTGTAACAGGTTGGAAGTAACGAAATTCCGCGATAATTATTACAGTTCGATTTATCACCTTTTTTGAAAATCGGAACTATTATTGAGGTTTTCCATTCCTTTGGGAGCTCATCCTTTCTCCATATAGCACTGATCAATTTATGTAGTTCCTTGATTAGTGTCGTTCCTCCCGCTGGAATATTGTATATTCCTGGTGATTTGAAAATTTTCAGTTTCTTTACCGACATTTCGATCTCGACCTCGCTAGGTTCGGGAATCCACGGTTCTGCGGTGTGGATTTCAAATTGTTCTGTTTGTTCCCCGTTGTGTACATTAAGAAGTTTATCGAAATATCTTTTCCGCACATCGACAATTTTAGGCGGATCCGCCTGAAGGTCTCCACTTCATTTCTAATCATTCCTAATCTCGGCTGGTAACCTTTTCTTAAACGAGTTTACTCCTTTGTATAAATCTCGTATGTTATTTGTCTTGCTGTTTGCCTCTATCTCCTTAACCTTCTGCGTTAGATATTCTCGTCTTTTGTTTCTGAACCCGCGTGTGGCGTTTCGTTTCGCGTTACTGTAGTGATTGGTATTTGCTTTGCTTTTATTACCTAGGTATCGTTGCATTGCTTGTTTTCGTATTTCATGAAGCTTAAGGCATTCCTCATCAAACCAAGGTTTGTTTTTCTGTTGTTTCTTCTCACCTACACGTTCCTTCGCTTCGCTCTTAGTTGTTTCACAAATAGCCTCCCACATCTTTCTTACGACTGATTCCATTTCAGATCGTCCAGGGTGGTCCACACGACTGTCTCAGATTTCATTCATAATTTTTATATGGGGTCTACGTGCATAATTATTAGACCCTTATTTTTTCTTCTTACCCCCCAAAATTTTTCCTTCGATTTATAGCCTTTCAAAATGGCTTGCCTTAGCACGAGTAGTTCGAAAATACAAAAAAAAAAAAAAAATGTCAAGTTTATTATGAAGAAGCTAATGTACTTAGTAGTGTGCTTCAATGGAGGGTTAAAATACCCCTGTTGCTCCAATAGGATTCGCGCAATTAACTCGCAATGTTGCCAGCTTTTTAATTTTTTTCTTCTAACTTTAGATACATTTTTTTTCGATACCCATGGGTCGTACGACCATTTGCTTCCACTATCATAAGCGCCTCTATAAAGTGTGTTAAATCTATAAAGGGTTTGCGTTTCTGATTATTACGTCTCAAGTTACAGTGTCATGAAAAGCTGAAAAATTCATTAAGTCGCCATGTTTGGACGCCATTTTCTCAAAAAAAAAAAACCTTTTATAGATCTGAATTTTTACTAGTATTCGAGAAGTGCCTGAACATTAATATCCTTTTTACCGTTTGTGCAGCCCGAGCCCCTAACCTTCGCAATTAATTATTGAAATTTCGATTTTTGTACACGTGACACTGATTTTTTGGTGGTTATAAATGGACTTTTAGATCCTATATAAAAATTTGTTTCCCATAAGTAACACGAAAATGATCTAAAAAGGAAGGAAATGTGTTTAGGTAACACAATACCTGTGTCAGGGTGCAATAGGACGAAATCAGCGTTGCCAGCCTCACAGTATTGCCAAGCCATTCCAAGTTTGTAGTTTTTCAAATGGCACTAAGTCTGCTGTAGGCCATGAGGAAGCCAATGATATGCATATGAGATATCAGTGTTACTAACTTATGCAGCTATAACGGATCAAAGTTCAAAGAAGGGACCAGTACAGCGAAACAACAAAAGGTAGAACTGCAAATTATGTAGACAATAGAAAAGTATGTACTGTGCGTTGTTTTTATTATTACTTCAATAAGGATAGGGCGAATGAATATAAATAATGATTTAAGCAAAGAAACTTATATGCAACTTGTCGCAGATATTTAACCCTTACGGTACACAGGGGTAATTGAACCCACAACCAATTAAACTGTGAATTATGCTTTTCTGCCTGAAGTAAAAGTTCTCAAAAACTTATCATAGTCAAATGGAATGTTAAGAACAGAACTCTACTGATGTTGTGTCTAAACGGCTTATCGCTTACCCTGTTGACGCCCAGAATCTGGACTGGTTCAACAGACCCTCCCCTTAATAATGCATATGTTACTCTTTTTTATCCGACTGAAAATATCATTACGGATGCGTGTTTTTATTTTCTGCTAGCAATAAACACTGGTATATCTGGACTTGGCAGCACTGATAATTTAAGCGCCAGTTAGTTTTGTATTGATGAACTTAATTTTGGATCTGCAGTATTGAAAGGAAAGTAAATAAATAAAACTATTTTGTGGTATTTTTCAAATTCAACTCACCCTATTAATTTCACCATTTTGTTTCAGACCTAAATGAAAGTTAGGAAGTTTAAAATTAGCTAATAAATAGCATATTAAAGTGTGTAAGCCTAACTGCATGGTAAAATCTTTCATTTATTTATTTATGTTTGCATTTATTTTAACTTTTTTGTATTCAAAGCTTATTTTGTGAGCTAAACGTTTCCTTATAATACTTGAAATAAATCATTCTTTTTTGTTCAAAGTGAAGTACAAAGAAAACCACTAATGTCTATGGGTTTTAAGATAGTTTATAATTTAAGGATAAAACTGCAAATAAATTCATGCTTCTAGCTGGTTGGAGAGTTGAGTTAGGGTCGTTTTTCATAATCCATTCGTGAAATTGCGAAAAGCTAATCTTACAGAATATTTTTTATTTATTTTTTAGGTTTGTGGTCTATTTATATTTTTCTGAAAGTAAATAGAATAGAAAAGATGCCTTAAAAGTTTCAACTCTTTATCTCCAATGATGTCTGAGAAATTAAATATTTTGTTTCTTTTTGGTACATTAGACCAACGATTCCGAGTTGCGAAAACACAAAAACGGCAATATACATAAATATTAATATAAAAAAAAGTATGAGTCATAGCTTAAAAAAAATTACTGGTACACCAAGGACATAGTATTGAATATTTGTGCAAAGTTTCATCAAAATCTGAGATGGGTGTCGTGGCGTGGGTAATTTGACATGGAATGACCCAACAATGAAACATTATGTGGACGCCCCAACAGAAGGTGTTTTGCGTTCTATCGCTGGCGGAATTGAGGTCTGTGAAACTTTTCGTTTTCGTCTACATTATGGTATCGCAAAATGACTTCCACCGGAGCCATCCTCCAACAAGACGGAGCTGCTTGCCATTGTTCTCATGTCGTCAGAGACTTCCTCGATGATCATTTCAATGGAAGATGGATTGTTGGAAGAGGTTCAAAATTCATAACATGGCCCCCACGATCACCAGATCTTACTGTATGTGACTTTTTCTTATGAGGATTTGTTGACGAACGGTTTATTCTACTCCAGTTCAAGTTCTGGATGACTTGCGTGAAAGAATTGTGGTTGCAATAAGCAACGTCACTCCACAGATTCTTGAGAATGTTTGAATTGAGACGGCATACCGTTTTTACATTTCCCGCAACTAGCGGTGCACACGTAAAAGGTTTTTTTTTTTTTTTTTTTTTTTTTTTGTAAGCCGTAAAAAGGCCGTACATAAACTTATTCACCACCAGTCGTAGCATACAAAGCACACATGAAGAAAAATCGGAAAAGAAGTACCAGAACGGAGAAGAATTGGCTACAACAGAAGGCTCTGAAACACTTGGGAAAAATTAGAGGGGCGCAAGCGAGGCTTTGACAAGATCAACATGCAGGAGAGATCGAAACCTTAATCCATATACCTGCACAAGCACGGTCAGAGCTCACGTGTAGCTTTGAGTTGGCAACAAAGCCATTCCTTTCTGTTTTTCTTTCATTCCCTCGTGGTGACTATGCCTTTGGCATAACGTTCCCACCTTTTTATGTGTGTGTGTGAAGTTCCTGTACATCTGTCTGTCTTTTTAAGATGTAAGTAGTGCTTTTCCCTACCTAGATTTTTGTCGTATTAAATATTAGTTTCTTTAATAACAGAAATTTCGTATTTTAATTGCTTCCAGAGATACAGTAATTCTTTTTACCTTTACTTGCAGGTAACTCGTAAAAAGTCATCACTACAGAAAACAAACCCAAAAGAAAAATTACCTCAAGGAAGAAGGGTAGATTTTGATGCCGAATCTCTTGCTGCTAAAGGGTAAGCATCATGTAGTTATTTTACTTAACAAAGCAACTGTGTGAGTAGTGCGTAGGTTCTTTTTTTTTTCGCTGCGCCCTCCTGAGAACTTTATATACATAACCGAATATGTACCACGGTGATGAATAAGTTCATGTCATTTCTTCAATGTTAAATTGAAGGCGTGATGTGTACTCTGGGCGATGCAATGTTAAGCAAATAGGACTATGGCAGGGTTACCAGGTACCTGGGAAAGGCAGGGAATTTAGTTGTTAATAGTATAAAAAATCAGTTAACATTATTTTTACTTATCTGCTTTTGACCATGCAAAGCGTTGTGAGTATACTTTCGTTTTATGACAAAACTCCCTAGCATGAAGGAAGGCGGTCAACTGAACTTGGTTGTACCAGTCTTACTTTTTGCGAACTTAGTGACAAGATGTTTGGTACATGCGTTTTCGAATAAATGATTAAATGTCATAAAAATACACAGAAAGGCAGAGGGTGGATGTTG